>JAQZBX010038095.1:0-23535 GCA_029593785.1 Cabassous unicinctus | reverse complement strand
TATGCCATCCCACTGTCTGCTGGTCTCCATGGTTTCTGATGAGAAATCTGCTGTTAATCTTATACATACTTACTAGGGTATCCCTTGTATGTGACAATTAGCTTCTCTTTTGCTGCTTTTAAAAGCCTCTCTTTGTCTTTGGATTTGCTTCTCACTTGCTGCTTTCAGAATCCTCTCTTCATCTTTGAATTTTGACATTTTGCTTATAATGTGTCTTGGTGTAGATTTTGTAGAGCTTGGCCTTCTTGGAATTCGTTGAGCTTCCTGGATATGTACTTTGATGTCTTTCATCAGGTTGGGAAATCTTTCGGCATTATTTCTTCAAATGCTTTTTTTCCCCTTTCAAAATCTCTTGTCCTTCTGGGAATCCAGTGATGTGTATGTTGGTATGCTTGATGGTATCCCATACACAGGTCCTTCAGGCTCTGGTCATTTTTTTTCATTTTTTTTTCTTTTTGCTCCTTATACTGGATAATTTTAATTGTCTTCAAGTTCTCTGATCCTGTCTTCTGCCTGTTCAAATTTGCTGTTTAAATTTATAGAATTTTTCATTTCAATTATTGTACCTTGCAGCCATAAAATTTGCTTGGTTCCTTTTTATAATTTTCCATCTCTATTTTGTTCAGTTTTTTTCTTAATTTTCTTTACTTTTTTGTGTATGGATTCCTTTAGTTCACTGAACATATCTAAGACAGTTGATTTAAAGTCTTTTACTAATACTTCCAATGTATGAACTTCCTCAGGGAGTTTCTGGCAAATCCTTTGTTTCCTATGAATGAGCCACTGGTCAAAAACAGTGGTCAGCTGTCAGACTTCACATCCCTGGATTTTGGAGCACTAAGTCCTTATAGCCTACCCTGGTATCAGCAAACTGCCAGGATCCCAGGCTGCAGTCCCCACTGCTGCCTGCCATACTGCTTGGAGGTTGGTGGTGGTAGCTGGTGCCAAGGGGGTGTGAAGTTCACTGATAGTGAACTTTGTCCAGCTCTTCCCTGGATGATGCACAGTGGTCTACTAGACTCGAGTTTCAAAACAGTTGATTCAGACAGTTGCTGCCAGTTTAATAGTTGTTTTGGAGAGACTGATTTCTGGAGCTTCCCTAACCCACCATTTTCCCACAGTCCTCCTCCAGGGTACCCTGGGTATACAGTTCAATGGGCTCTACCTGTTAATCCCTTCCATTTGCCCCACTGAGACATTTTTACTGTCTCTATAGTTTTGCCATTTCCACGATGTCATATGGGTGGAATCACAGTAGGTAGCCTTTTCAGTGAATATTTCTTTCACTTAGCAATATGTATTTAAGGTCCCTGCCTGGTTTTTCATGGCTTGATAATTCATTTCTTTTTTGTTACAGTAATATTTCATTGTGTGGATGTTTGTCCATTCAGCTATTGAAGGGCATCTTGGTTTCTTACAGTTTTTAGCAATTACGAATAAAGTTGCTATAAATGTTTATATGTAGGTTTTTGTGAGGACATTAAGTTTTAAACTCCTTTGGGTAAACACCTAGGAGTGTAATTGCTGGATCATATGGTAAGCCTATGTTTAACTTTATAAGAAACTCCTAGGGGAGTGGATGTAGCACAAGTGGTTGAGTGCCTACTTCCCATATACAAGGTCCTGGGTTTGATCTCTGGTACTTCCTAAAAACAAACAAACAAATGAAAAAAAATAACTGATTGGGGTGTGGACATAGCTCAGTGGTTGAGCTTCCCGTGTATGAGGTCCTGGATTCAATCCCCAGTACCTCCTTTAAAAAAAAAAAAAAAGTAGAAACTCCTGAACTATCTTCCAAAGTGGCTGTACCCTCTTGCATCATTTCTATCCATTTTTCATTTTCACACTTTAAAAAATTTAGATAGGATTCATTTACCATCAGTTTCACCCTTAACATTGTTATCATCCCCCAAAAGAAATCCAATTCCCATTAGTAGTCACTTCCAAGTTCTTCCCTGTCCCCTGGGCAACATTATTATCCTCTAATATATTTTCTGTCTCTATAGATTTGCCTATTCTAAACATTTTATATAAATGCAGTCATACTGTATGTGGTCTTCTGTGCCTGGCTTCTTTCACTTAGCATAATGTTATCAAGGTACATCTATATTATAGCATGCATCAGTACTTCGTTTCTTATTGTGGCATACGTGCCACATTTTCTTTATCAATTCATCAGTTGGTGGACATTTGGGTTATTTTCACTTTTTAGCTGTTAGGAATAATGCTGCTATGAACATCCATGTAAATTTTTTGTGTGTTTTCAGTTCTCTTGGGTAATATACCTAGGAATGGACTCCCCCAACTTATTTTTTTAAACCACTAAGTTTATTTGGACAATGGAGTGAAAATCTGTGTATTCTATAGTCAGCTGTCTTACTTTAACAGTTCTAAAACCACATAGGATTTTAAATTTGCATTTTTGTGGATCCTTTCTTCCTGTCTTATTTTAGGCTCCTTTTCCCAATTGTAATTCTTATAATAGATGACACTGTCTATATGTGAAGAAAACCTTTTTGGTATCTTATTTTCCTTTGAAAACATTTTCATTCCATTGTCATCTTGAGATTTGGATCCCTTTGTTTCACTGCTTAAATAGTTTCTTTTAAATTCCAAGTTAATTATTTATATAATAATATGCCTAATAAAAGAATTGTAGAAAACAGTATTCAGAATTTCATCTGTGGATTCTGTGAATAATATACAAGTTTCCAAACATCTGAAAGGGGTGCTAGGTAGAGCAACTGTATCCTTTTTTCCTATTTTTCTGCTTAAATTTCTGCTTTAAGTCTTGAAATTACTTTAATTTCTTTACCTTAATTATTGCGAAGATGTTGTGATCCTCATTCTTGGTGATTAGCATACTGAAGAAAGAGAAAAGCTACAAACATGTAGGCTTACTTAAAGGCTTAGAACTAAGCATCTCATGATACTACATACATTATTGGAGACATAAAACCTCTATAAAATGGGGTATGCACAGGGGAGTACAAACCCCCTTTGATATTTTTATTTTTTTTATTTTTTATTTTTTTAAAAGATTTATTTATTTACTTATTTATCCCCCCCTTGCTGCTTGTGTTTTGCTGCGTCCATTCGCTGTGTGTTTCTTCTGTGTCTGCTTATCTTCCCCTTGCTGTGAGGTCCTGCTGCATCAGCCCACCGTGCCGCGCGGGCCGGCCTGCCCTCACAAGGAGGCCCCGGGAAGCGAACCCGGGGCCTCCCACATGGTAAATGGGGGCTCTATCGATTGAGCCACACCCTCTTCCTGCTGTGAGGTCTTGCTGCATCAGCCCACTGCGCCGCGTGGGCTGGCCTGCCCTCACAAGGAGGCCCCGGGAAGCGAACCCGGGGCCTCCCATATGGTAAACGGGAGCTCTATCGATTGAGCCACACCCGCTTCCCAGCCTTCGATATTTTTAACTCTTGGAAAAGAAAGGAGGGTTTAGCTTAGAAAGCAGCGGCATGAAAGTTAGTTTGACCCATTGTCTGAGCCTGTACAATGCCTTGGACCATGAAATAAGACCAGTAGTTTGCTGTAGTCTTGGTTTCAAACAGGAGCCAAGAACAATATCCTATGGTCTGTTGGCTATTAAGTACCTGTATTAGTCAGCCAAAGGGGTGCTAATGTGAAATACCAAAAATGGGTTGGTCTTTATAAAGGGTATTTATTTGGGGTAGAAGTCCACAGTTACCAGGCCATAAAGCGTTAAGTTTCTTCTCTCACCACAGTCCATTGCCACGTGTTAGAACAAGACAGCTGCCGGCGTTTGCCAGGGTTCAGGCTTCTTGGGTTCCTCTCTTCTCGGGGCTGCGTTTCTCTCCGGGCTTAGCTCCTGTTTCCTCCCCAAGGTCAGCTGCAGGCGATCAGGCTAACGGCTCGCTTCTCTTCTCCTGGGGCCTTCTTTCCAACATCAAAACTGCTTCTCAAAAACTGCTTCAACTCTGTTCTTTGCCTTGCCTTTTATATTCGATTCCCCACCCACCAAGGGGTGGGGCTCAACGCCCTACTGAGGTGGCCCAGTCAACACCCTAATCATAACTTAATCATGCCCAGATTAACAGATCAGTTTACAAGCATGATCCAATTATATTTTTGGGATTCATAATTAAATCAAACTGCCCAACTGTGTCAGTACCCTAGTGGGGAATGCCAGTACATTTGGAAGAAAGTCTGTAGACTGTGTTTTCACTGCTCTTTTACAAAGCAGTTGGACTACTGTAGACTTATGAATCAGGGACTTACTCTGTGTGGATAAGAATTTAACCAAAATAGTGTTTCCTAGCAATTCAGAGGAACTTTTTCCTCCTCCTTTCTTCCCTTTCTCCTTCCCTTTCCCTCTCTCTCTTGCTCTCTTGCTTGCTTTCTGGCTGCTACGACATATAGTTAAGCAGTTTTATACTACCTAATGGTTTTTTTTTTTTTTTTTTGAGGTACTGGAACCAAGAATTGAACCCGGGACCTTGTATGTGAAAACTGGTGCTCAACCACTGAGCCACATCAGCTCCCAAACTTTTTTTTTTAAGGAAGAACCAGGAATTGAACTTGGGGACCTTGTACATGGGAAGCAGGCGCTCAGTCACTGAGCTATGCCTGCTCCCCCCACCACCTTTTTTTTTAAAGGAGGTTCCGGGGATCTAACCCAAGACTTCTTACATGGGAGTTACATCCACTCCCCTAATGATTTTCTTTTAATATACTTTTTATTTTTATTTTTTAAAGAAACTTAGATTACATAAATGTTAAATAAAAAATATAGGGATTTCCCATATGCCCCACTCTCTAGCCCTCCCACATTTTCCCACATGAACAACATCCTTCATTAGTGTGGTACATTTGCAACAATGATGAACACTTCTTGGGGCATTGCCACTAAGCATGGATTATAGTTTACATTGTAGTTTACATTCTCTCCTGCACATTTTTTTTTTTTTTTTAAAGATTTATTTATTTATCCCCCCCCTTGCTGCTTGCGCTGCCGTGCCCATTCGCTGCGCGTCCTCTCTGTGTCTGCTTATCTCCCCCTGCCGTGCCACGGTGCCGCGCGAGCCGGCCTGCCCCCACAAGGAGGCGCCAGGAAGCGAACCCGGGGCCTCTCATATGGTAAACGGGTGCGCTATCCATTGCGCCACACCCGCTTCCTGCCGTGAGGTTGCTGCATCAGCCCACCGCACCGCTCAGGCCGGTGTGCCCTCAACAAGGAGGCCTCCGGACGCGAACCCGGGCCTCCCATATGGTAAACGGGGGCTCCATCCACTGAGCCACACCCGCTTCCTTCTCCTGCACATTTTTGTAAGTTATTACAAGATATACAATGGCTTGTATCTGTCATTGCAGTGTCAGGACAAGTCCCAAGTCCCAAAAATGCCCCCAAATTACACCTATTTTTCCCTTTCCCTCCCCTCAGAACCTCCAGTGGCCACTGCCTCCACATCAATAAGAGTTCTTCCATTGCTAGGATCACAAGTCTATAGTAGAATGACAGTAAGTCTAGTCCATCGTTCATTCCCCAATCCTGAGGATTCTGGGATAGTGATGCCCATTCCGCCTCTAATTGAGAGGAGGCTTAGATCCCATGGGGCAGGTAGATGGGACTATCTTGCTTGCAGTTGCAGACTGTCTGTTCCTTGAGATGGTCCCTGTCATTCATCTTATTAATTGTCCCGGGTGAGTCCAATGAACTGGAGAATAGGTGTTGCAAATCTGCTGAGATTCAGGGCCCAAATGGTACATGGACAGCCCAAAGATGTCTCTTGGGCATAAACCTATCAACTCTAGTACTAACTCTAGTTCAAATAGAAGGGGCAGAAAAGCCATGTGTAGGTAAACCAACACTGAGTCCAACTCTGTCACACCGAGGAGCATAAATTCCAAAGTAGGGCCCACTGGCAAGGCACCAAACTCCTGAGCTGTCTGCCCTGCCTGTAGTGTCTGGATATCTCCAGAGCCCTTAGGAGCCCCTCTATTTGAGGGAATATTTATTTTGGCAGTCAATAAGTTCCTGCTGAGACGTGTGTAAGTGTAACCTCTGGAGTGACCTGACTGATTTTGAAGTCTCTTAGCCATATAAACTCATTTGTCTTTACCCTTTCCCCCTTTTGGTCAAGGTCTTTTTCCATTTGCATTGCTAGTTGGTGCTTGGTAGTAATCCCTCGGTGCCAGGGATGCTTATCCCTGGGTGTCATGTCCCACGCTGGGGGGAAGGTAATGCATTTATATGCTGAGTTTGGCTTAGAGAGAGGCCACATTTGAGCAACAAGGAGGCTGTCAGGAGGTAACTCTTTGGCACCCTATAACACTAGGCTAAGTTTCAATTTCAAAAGTAAAGTTTCATAAGTACAGTCATCACTATGAAGGGCCTATCAGTGGTCCATCTTCCTTCACTAGTCACTGTCCCTGTAACTCAGGGGATTCTTGTCCCATTAGAGAATGTGGCAGAGCTCCCCAGGATTCGATATTCCTTTGGTTATTGTGTGAATCTCCACCCACCGTGACAGTGCCCCATGAACACTTGAACACGTTCATATGCCTTATTGGTATGCCCCAGGTGAATCTCCTCCCATGCATCCCCCATCACTGACACCCTGCACCAATGATCCTCCCCTGCCTCAGTTGTAACCCTTCTGTGATCCAAAACTTCTTCAAAATTGAAGCCAACAGAAAAACCGAATACAATTAATAGGAAAATGAAATAATAATGATAATTTAAAAAATAACGAATAAAATACAAAATTTTAAAAAGTTTGAAATAAATTAAAAAAATTTTTTTTGAATTATGTCTTTTATCATTGTAAGGTCTATTGTCTTGTATGTGCAGTGACATTTTCTTCCGTTTATTCCCCCAGTGTCTTATTTTTTTTCATTTTGTCTTCAAAGAAGCTTTAGGTTACAGAAAAGTCAAGTACAGATATAGGTGATTTCCATATACCCAACATCCTCCCCCTTTCCCCCTTTTCCCCTTTCCCCTATTAGTAACATTTTACATGTGGATGGAAGCAGGTGCTTAATCACGGAGGTACACCTGCTAAGCCCTTTTTTTTTTTAAGGAGGTACTGGGTATTGAACCCAGTACTTCGTACATGGGAAGCAGGCACTCAACCTCTTCAGCTACATCCACTCCCCTAATGTTGAGCAATATTTTATTTCCTAAAAGTTGCATTTATGCTAATTGTCCATATTCCCAAGAGCGGCACAAATTAGAAGTGTTGGGTCTTTATTTTCTAATTAGCAGTTCTTTCTGCTTCTCCTCCTGATTAACCATAAATAGAAGTCTTTGCTAGGTTGGGAAAATCAGTAAGAAATTCAGTGCTGTAACTTATTAGCAGTTCATTTGGGAAGGAGGTAAATACGGTTTAAGTGAGGTTTTGATAAACTGCTCTTTCCATTGGTGGAATTGGATGTTGAATATAGACTCAGTGGGAATACTCTTTTTAAGCCACCATAGTGGTTTGTGCTTTATTCTGAGAAAGTCTTTTCTTTGATCAAAGGTAGGCAATGGTTAAGGGACTGGTGGAGGATGGGATAGGTGCTTTGAGGTTTGCTGAAAAATATGCTATCTTTAGCTTATTGGTTCCCTTGTTATTGCTGATAGGATTTTCTCTCTCTTTGCCTAGGACTTGGATGTTGTGGGTGATGGAATGCAGTGCCCTCCTTCACCCTTGCTTTTTGATCCTTCATTGACTCTTGAAGAGCATTCAATCAAAGAAATTGCTGGAGGCCCAGTAGATATTTTGGTAAGTGAAGAACAATCCCAGCCAGGCAGAGGGCTCCCTTCTGGCTAGACTGCAGTCCTAGGGAGTAAGGGTGTCATCACAAATAGAATGCAGAGATGCCCCAGATAACTTTCTCTCAGTGAATACCAAATAAGGAAGGTACTTTAAAAAAAAAAAAAAAAATCCCTTTTCTGCCCCTGTGTATTAGTCAAGATACTCTAGGGAAACAGAATCAACAGGAGATACCTGTCAATAATAGGAGATTTTATAAGAGTCTCTCACGTGACCGTGGGGATGGACAAGTCCAGGTTCCACAGGTAGGCTGCAAACCAGGGCCTTCGATGAAAGTCCATTTGAAGGTCCTTGATGAGTTTCCAGGAGATGCTGGCTGTCCAAAGATGAGCTGGGAAATTCTCACTGAATGTTGAAATCACTTCCCCTTTTAAAGTATCCAACTGATTGGATAAAAGCGTCACCTGTTGCTGATGGCAATCTCCCTGATTGATGCAGATGTAATCAGTCATCTGTGCAGTAAACTCACTGGTGACCAAAGTCCATAAATGTTCTTGTATTACAGTTAGCCCAGTGCTTACTTGACCAAACACCTGGACACAATTACCTGACCGAGTTGACATATTGGCCTAGCCATCCCATGCTGAATACCCTGTTTCTCTAATTCTATAGATGGGTCCTTGTGGCCCCTGATCACCAAATCCCAGAGATGGGGACATAATTTACTTAGTTAACTGTAAAAGGTTGAGATAAGGAATCTAGGTAAACTTAAACTGTTCCTTTTAAGGAATACAGCACTGGAATTGTTCTATTTGTAGTATAAGGACAATTGATGTGATTTGGCTTCTTTCTCTGAGCCTTGGATTAGGATACCATTGATGGCCCTGACTGAAGGCTAGCAGTTATATTATAGCTGTTGGTTTCATGCAGAGGCCCAAAGGACTATCTTCCAGTGGTCTGTTGGCTGTTCTGGAACCTCAGCAGAGAATGGCCCTTTCATTGGAAGAAACAGCGTATGACTCTATCCACCATTGCTTGAGGCTCAGTAATGCTACAAGTAGTGGCTTCTGACTCTAAGGGACAGGATAGTTACTTATGGGGCAACTGCCCAAAGTTATTTTTATTTCTGCTGTCTTGTTGTTGTTGCTCCTGAAATACGGGCATTGATAATAAGTCAGTTTCATGCTTCAGACCCCAGTGAATGAATTTGTAACCAAAGTGCCTTTATTTTCCTTTAATAGGGTCAAATGCAGATGGCTGGAGATGGTTGCAGATCCCAGGGATCTCGAAATTCTGAGAAAGCTTCTGCACCATTGTCTCAAAGTGGAGTGGCTACTGCAAATGGGAAGCCAGAACTCTCTTCTGTCAGTTGATAGTTTGTTTTGGTAATCATTTGACTGGAGGGTTTGAATTTCCCAATTTTTCAAACAAGTATTTCTGACCATCTCTCACTAAACAAGAGAATCCCAGACTACATTGTTTTTTTTTCTGGGCTACTGAATGCTATAGTCACACATAAAACCAAATTTTGGGTGAATTGACTAACAGTGTCCAAAAGTTATGGGTTTCTTCCCACTCAGGGCAAGGAAGAGAGAGAGGAGTTGATTCCTATTGGAGCTCCTGGGATAGAATTAGTTTTTGGGACTAGGTCTAAGAGGAAAGAGACATCTTTGTGATGGGATTTCTGTGTCTTGGACAGGAATCCACATAGGTGTTTATAAGTGGTGCCCTGGGATTTTGATGGACCCAGTGTCTGGTTAACTATCTAACAGCCTATGTTTTAGCCTTTCCTCACCTGTGAACCCCTTCTTCCCAATGAACTCTGAAAAAATATCCCACAGATCTGGGCCCTCCTTAACTAACCATCTTCTTGCATCTATCCTATGTACATTTCTGTAGTGGCTATCTTATGTAAGATATAGTAAAGCTTTATTGTATATAGTTTCTATTAAATGTTAAAGAAAATGTTATGAAAATGTAAAACATTCAATCACCTGAATTGAATGCATGTTTTATTTGTACTTGAGAGTATCTGTCTTTTTTCTCTGAGTCTTAGGGAGTTTTCTCTGATAGGAAAGGGAAAACAGTAGATATACTTCATTTCAAGAAGTAAATACGTTTTCAGTAACTTTGATTGTAGTTTGGAGGATAAAGTAAAGACCTGGAAGTAAATGAAAAGGGTGGCACTTCCTTATTAAAGCCTGCTAGTTCCAGATATCTTCCCTTTTTTCACTCTCTTCTCTGTGCTCCCACTCCCGATTCTATTTCACAGTTAATGTCATCTCAAAATTCTCTAGGGTTAGGAATATACTTAAAACATCCAGAGAGATTGAGTTCAATGCTGGATCACAGAGATGAGCATAAATTGTTGCCACAAAATTTCTAGATCATTTTGATGCTAAATCTTAGGTAGGGTTAAAATAGATAGAAATTCAGTTAGGGTTAAGGTTATATTTAGTACGTATCCTAAAAGTTATCTACTAATAAAATTCATTGTAGTAAGGAGGGCAAAAGATTACTTTCTGTAAGCGCTGAACTGAGGAGCAGAGAAGGGTTTATGCAGTTGTACTATCATCTTGGCTTTAGTTTAAGCATTTACATCCAAAGACTGGTTGTAAGTAACTCATAGAAGGCCCATCAGAAGAACTGGGGAAGATCTCATTTAATAGGTCTATGATGATTGCTTTCAGTCTGGGATCCCCACTGCTTTCTTGACATCCTAGTCTAGTAGTTTTTACACTTAATCCATGAAGACAAACTTTACTTCTAACGCAGCTATGTACAAGAACATACCTGATCCTCCAGTAGTATAGAAGACTGGGTGTTAGGTATTCTTACATTCTTAAAATACATGATTTACAGACCACTAGCATTCACAGCACCCAAGATAATTGTTAAATGTAAATTCACAGGCTCTGAGGCATGGAGGCCAGGGAATTTACGTTCTTAGCAAGCACCCCAGAAATTGATGGTTACTCAAGTTTGGGAACTTTGGTATGATGAGGTATGGTGAGTTTTGTTGAAGGCCATTTGTAAACACTCTCCAAGGTCCGAGAAGAATTGGAGATCCAAAGGTGAGAGAGCTGGAGGCTGTCAACTACGCCTGTAGCAGGTCCTTTTGAAAGATCTGAGTGACAAAGCTCCATGGCCGCTGCAGTCTACTTGTGCCTGACATACCTACTTCACTGTACATTTTCAGAGAGCAGTTCCTTCATGATTCCTAAGGTCAAACTTGGAAGAGTGAGGTTAGTGAGGTGAATTGCAATCCCTGTTGCTGCAGTTTGTCTTGGGGTTGTAATGAGTAGTCATCTCCCTACACTAAACATTCTAAATTCCCTTTATCCTTTCACTACCATGTTGATAGGTCTTGGTGGTGTGACTAACCTTCATTGCTCATGATCTTGAGCCGTTTGTAATAACCCTTCACAGGCTGGGGTTGCAGCACCTTTCATTCAGTTAAGGTTGGGCAAGGGAGTAACAAGCTACACCTGTGGGAGGTGGACTACTGACCACACAAAGGTGTCCATGTTTTGATACCTGGCATCTGTGAATATGTTAATTTACATGGCAAAAGGGACTTTGCAGATGTGATTAAAGTTGAGGGCTTTGAGATTGGGAGAGTGTTTTGGATTATCCAGGTGGGCCCAATTTAATCACAAGTCCTTAAAAGTAGAGACCCTTTCCCAGCCGTGGTCACAGAAATGAGAGCATGAAAAGGAATCAATGCCCTGTAGCTGGTTCCGAGATGTAGGGTACTACGTGTAAGGACCAGAGAGAGAGGTCTGTAGGAGTTAAGGGTGCCCCCTAGCTGACAGCCAGCAAGTGAACAGACCTCAGCCCTATACCACATGGAAAGGAATAATGCTAACACCTGAAAGCAGGAAATGGATTTCCTTAGTGAGCCTCCAGAAAAGAACACAACCTGCTGGTACCTTGATTTTAGCTGGATGAAACCTGTATGGGACTTCTGACTTAAAGAACTGTAACATCATAAACTTGTTTTTTAAAAAAGATTTTATTTAAGAAGTAGGTTTACAGAAAAATCATACAGGGAAGCGGGTGTGGCTCAGTGGATAGAGCCCCCGTTTACCATATGGGAGGCCCGGGTTCGCATCCTGAGGCCTCCTTGTGAGGGCATGCCGGCCTGAGCGGTGCAGTGGGCTGATGCAGCAACCTCACGGCAGGAAGCGGGTGTGGTGCAATGGAGAGAGCACCCGTTTACCATATGAGAGGCGGGTTCGCTTCCCTGGCCTCCTTGTGAGGGTAGGCCGGCTCGCACGGTGCCGTGGGCTGATGCGGCAGGACCTCACAGCAAGGGGGAGATAAGCAGACACAGAGAAGACACGCAGCGAATGGACACAGCAACACAAGTGGCAAGGGGGGGATAAATAAATAAAATAAATCTTTAAAAAAAAAAAAATCATACATAAAATACAGAGTTCCCATAGACACCCTATTGACACCTTGAATTAGTGTGGTAAATTCATTAAAATTGGAAGAATAAATATATGTTTTAAGTCACAATGTTTTTGTTAAATTTGTTATGGCATTAATAGGAAACTAATACAGCAACCAAGTTTATTACCTAGTGTGGTTTGAAGCTGTATGTACCCGAGAAAAAAGTGTCCTTAAATTTAATCCATTCCTGTGGGTGTGATCCCACTCTAAGTAGGACCATTTGATGAGGTTACTTCCATTAAGGCATGGCCCAGGTTGGGTCTCAATCCTCTTACTGGAGTTCTTTATAAGTGAAATGAAATTCAGAGAAGGCCACACAGAGAAAAAGCTGCACATCAATAGAACCCAGAAGAGAAGGGAGAGATCAGGAGACAGTGCCACGTGGCTTACCATGTAACAAGCTAAGGACCAAAGATTGCCAGTAGCAGAGCTCCAGAATGCCAGTCTTCGGGAAGAAAGCATGACCTTGATGATGCCTTGATTTGGGCTTTCTCCCAGCCTCAAACCTTGAGCCAATAAATTGTTTAGCCTGACCATTTCATGGTACTTGCTTGAGCAGCCTGGGAAACGAAAACACCTGGGTTCTCTCTGCCCCTATTGTGTAAAGAGCCCTACTTCCTCTTGCTCATCAGAATCAGTTATCCCTGCCAGGATAGTGGCTCCTTGCCTGCTAGCTCCAGGACACACAGTCCCATGGTGGCGGCAGTAGCTTGTAGTTCAACTGGGCCTTAGTCATGTCCCCTGGGAAGAGTACATCCCCTTTTGAACCAGGACCTGTAACCTTTCATAGCCTGAAGTAGGGTTTGGAAGCACAAAATACCCCAGGAGTCATTGGGAGTGATGATAACTAGGGCCACTCTGCTTCCATTCCTTTGTTCCTGAATCTATATTCTTCCCAATGGAACTTATATAGAGTTATATACTTATATAGAGTTCTCTACTTTAGTGCATATATAATGTCCTGAAGGTTGGTACCCGTCCTTGCAAAGTATTTGCTCCAACCTGGTGCTTCCAGTGCTCTGTGAAGCTAGCTGCTTTTGGATGGTGCAGTATGTGATTTGTCATACCTCCTTTGCTGTGAAGTGGATCCCCTGACCAGGTGCTATATGGTGTGGACTTTCATGGCTACAGTTCTGGCTAAGAAAATCCATACCCAGAATAGGCATCCCTGTGAGGATGAACTGCTGGCTCTTTTAGGATGGAATGGGCCGACATATCTGACTTAACACCAAGAAGCTGGTTTGTATACTTTTGGAATAGTGTCATATCAAGGAATAGTGTCATATTCCTTGACTCTTGTTGCTGGCAGGTTAGATATTTGGAGGTGCCTGTAGCTAGATTGGTGGTAAGTGGAAGTCTATGCCAGCAGAGCCTCCATCTTGTTTCCATATCCACTTATGTGCCTATCCTATTTCTGGGGTGGCTGATGATGAAGGTTTAACATCAGTTGATAAATAATTTTGTCCACTTGGTTGTTCAGTGTCCTTTCAATGGAGGATGCTTTCAGGTGGCTGTTAACAAGTGATAGGAAAAAACTTCACATTTCATGTGTTTTCCCATGTGTCTAGCCACATGTCTGTACCTCACCTTTGTTTCTGATCTTACAGTCTTCTTTTTGCATTTTCTGAGCAGACAGCCATGCCATTGGCTACTCCCAGAAATCTGTATATAATATTCTCATCTCTGACCATTTCTCCTTCCATAGAAAGTGGATGACTAGGTACACTGCACACAACTTGGGAAGATTTTCTCTTTCCACTGTCTCACAAGGCTGTCCCTGGAATGTGGCTGTAATGAAGCTGCCATCCATTTTTGACTTATACACACACCCTGAGCCCAACCATTCATAAACCAGTCTTGGGGTTTTTCCTTTTCCCATTGGTCTTACAGGCACCCACTTCAGTGAGCTGGGGGAGGGACACCCAGTGTAATATGGGAGCCATGATGACACTTTGGGTCTTTGGGTATCAGTGTCAACTCAGACTCTGTGTCCAATAATCCTTGAAATGACTTTCCCCAAGTAAGTGGGGAAGGACTGAGGGAATCATTACAGAATATACTTGCCACAATGGTGCAGGGTCCTTCCTTCAGGGGACCTGGCCACCTGTTCAGTCGTTGGGTTCCAGCTCTGAAAGTTGGTTCAGGTCTAGGAACTGAGCAAGGCATCTTAACTTTTTATTAGGGTGACCATCCTCAGGCTCCTGTCCCTCCATTCTACTTTTCTTCTGGTTGTAGGTGTTAAGCAGCACTCTCATGCCTGCCCATCTGCTTTGTCCCAAGGGATTTCATGTTCCATTAACTATCGCCATGGCTCCCTGTGGGTCAGCTTACTTGGCTGCCCCTCCTTTTTGCTGTCTTTACAAAGAGGTCTCTTGACTTTTGGCAGTTGTGGCAGTTTGAGATTATTTTATGAATCCCAAAAAGGGAAATATTATGTTTGTAAACGGATCTATTCCTCTGGGTGTGTTACCCTTTGATTGCATTAAATTTAGTTGAGGGGCCTTTGTTTAGACTACTTGATAAGATTGCTTTCTGGCTTTTGATTGGACTACATCAATGAGGCATGACTTAGGTTGAGTCTCCACCCCCTTGCTGGGTCTGATAGAAACACAGAGAGACTGAGACAGGAAAAAGAGCTCTGCCATTTTGACCCTGCCATGTGACAGAAAGGAGAGGTTCAAGCAGCTGAGGCCCCGGGGTGGGAGGAGCCATTTGCCTGATAGCATGCATTTGAAATCAGAAGAAAGCAGAGCAGCCCATTCTGAGAGAAGAGGCCTGGTAAGAGACAAGACCTGTGCCTGGTAGCCCTCAGCTGAGCTCCAGGAGACACCCTGGATGGGAAGCTAGAGACCAGGCAGAGATTACCCACCATCTTGCTCCAACACGTGGCAGCTGACTTGGGTGAGAAAGCACCTCTTATGGTGCCTTGAGTTGGACTTTTCATGGCCTTGAAACTGTAAGCTTTTACCCCAAATAAATACCCTTTATAAAAGCCAACACATTTCTGGAACTTTGCATCGGTAGCCCTTTGGCAAACTAAAACAGCAGTTAAGTGCTGCTACTTGGCTTCTGTTATGTGTGAGCCCCATTATCCTAGTGGCTTTTACTGAGCTCGGTCCTGGCCTTCAGATGAGAAGCAACATTGAACTTCTTAGTGATACTTGTACCCCTCTCACCAGTGCATTCCTGATAGCCTTGGTGAATGGGGGGTATTCTGGGCCCTGCCATGAAGTATAATCCTCTGGTGGTTCTTCTGGCCTCACATATTAGATCAATTCCAGGATGCCCTTCTCCTTGTACTTTCTGCCAGGGCAACTCATTTTGCGAGTGTTGGCCATCACTTTTTCTGGTTTCCAAGAGCCACCCTAGCAGTGAGTTTGCCTGGTTCCCTGGGGTCCTTGCTAGGGTGTTACATTAGCCAAATGGGGTGCTGATGCAAAGTACCAGTAATCTGTTGACTTTTATAAAGGGTATTTATTTGGGGTAAAAGCTTACAGTTACAAGGCCCTAAAGAGTCCAGCTCAAGGTACCATAACAAGGACTTCCTCACCCAAAGTCTGTTGCCATGCATTGAAGCAAGACAGCTGGCGACGTCTGCTAGGGTTTAGTCTTCGTCTTTCCTCTTAAAGTTCCATTGTCCCAGCTTCTTCCATTCTCAGCTGTAGGCTGGCCTAGGGCTTGTCTCTCTTCCTGGGGCTTGTTTCTCTCTGGGCTCAGCTTCTCTTGTCTCTTGTCTACTTCACTGTTGTCAAGAAAATGTTAAAACTCTACCATGGCATTTAAGACCCTTTGCCACCTGACTTTATCTATTGAAAGTCATCTCAACTTCCTTTCCCTTATATGTTACTTTCCAACCAAATTCACCTTCCTGGATTTATTTGGAAAGGAAGTATTAAAATATGGTCAAGTGATTGGGTTTGAAGTCTGCAGGACCTGGATTGGAATCCTGGTTTACCACTTTTTCTGAGAACAGTGTAACCTTGAATCACTACCTCTCTAAGCCTCACTTTTCTCCACTGTAAAGTAGGGATAACACCCACCTAAAAGTATTGTTGTAAGGATTAAATGAGAAACACACACAGTTATGTCTAGCACATAAACCCTCAGTAAATGGTAGCTGTTATAATTATTACTTATTTTAAAAGTATCAATTCTCTCTTTTCAGCTCAGGCATCACCTCCTCCATGCTTCAATGATTGGCTGGTGCTGATACTAGACAAATACAAGCAAAATAGCAAGTCTAGCTATATCGGTGTCTTCATTAATTTCTAAGGCAAAAATGCAGTTCTTTAGACAAAATAGTAAGTCAGTCTTCATGCTTACAGCTAAATATTTAATTCAATGAGTTACTTTGTCATTTAAAAGTAAATTTTAAAGTGTCAGTGCCTATTTTTGAACAATATATAAATGGAATCATATGGCATGTATACTTTTGCGTTCTTGCTTCCTTCTGTTAGCAATGTTTGTAAGATTTATTCACATTGTTGCATAAAGCTCTGGATTATAGGGCTGGCATATCTATACTACATATGTAAATATCTAGATAATGTAAAACTGGTTTTCCAAAGTGGCTTAACCAATTTACATTCCTACTAGCATGTAACCCTTTCTTCCTTTACTTACTATGGAAAGTTAATTATTTTTCTTAGAAGAATACATGTTCTTAATCTTAATCTCATTCCTGTGGGTGTGAACCCATTACAAATAGGACTTTCAGAAGATGTTATTTTTGGTTAAAATGTGGCTCAACTGAATTAGTATGGACTTTAATCTAGATTACTGGAGTCTTTTTAAAGCAGAATCATATTCAGACAGAGAGAGAGAAAGCTATGGGAGGAGTTCCAGAAGAGAAAGGAGAAGACACCTATCTCCATGTGCCTTGCCATGTGACATAAAAGCCAAGGACCAAAGATTGCTGGTTAGCCAGAAGATACCCTGTAAGGAAGCATGCCTTCTAGCCTCTGAAACTACGAGCCAATAAATTCTTGTTGTCAAGCCAAAACATTGTGTGATATTTGTTTTTAGCAGCCAGGAAACCAATATAGCTCGTATCTGAACTTGTCCGCCCCCCACCCCTTTTTTTCCCCTGCAGTCTGAGTTGTTTTTTTCTGCAGTCCCACAGCTACAATATTAGTTTCAAGGTAGTCAGGGTGGGGGAGGGAGCGAGTAGGGGAATGTCAGGAGCAAGGCTGGCATCAAGGCTTTCATTGAACAACTTGGTTGGCTTTTGTTTGATTTTTGTTGGTGGAGAACAAGTTGAACCACTTGTTGAGAGGTGGTGGCAATAGGTCAGTTGTTTTAAGGTCAGGCATCTTAAAAGAGGGATGTCTAAAAGGAAAAAGAGAAATATTAATATAAAAGGTTGTATTAAAATTAAGGGTTGGTGGATGAAAATCTTTCTATTATGTAGCACTGCTCCTTGCATTTCTTGATACTAAGATGTAGATGTAGATGCTCTCTACAGACATGATTATTTCTCATATATATGCATGGCTTATTTCTCATATGCATGTATGCATGGATTATATGCATGCATGGATTATTTCTCATATGCATATATGGCTTGAGCATTGTACTAGATTTCTTTAGTGACCCAGAGGTGGGCCTGTCTAGGGAGAAATTCAGCCCATGCATGTCTGCTGTAGGGATGAATCCTTTGAGAAATATATCACATCATCTGGCTTTAGCACTCAGTGTTCCTTTAGGTCTTGGGGGAAAGGATGGCTGCAAGATAACCTAGAGTCTCAATAAGGATTTGGGCCATCAGGATTTAGTTTTCAGGAACATCAAGTCAGGAGGGTGAGAAAAAAAATTGAAAACATCAATTTGGAGAGTTATTGCCTGATATTGAAGGAAATTTTCAGAATAAAAAAATTGATAGAGGTTGATCATATGTGCAAGATGACAAGATCCAATCCAATTTATAGGTAGGTAACAAAACCATGCAGTTAGCTGTAATTTACAAAGGGAGTGCAAAATAGCCCAGACAATGAACAGGAGCAGAATCTGATAATTCACAGGAGTGTGCTATAGTTTTCTATTTTTTTTTCAATAGTACTTTTTTAAGATTTATTTAATTTATTTATTTCTCCCCCTGCCCTCCTCATTGTTTGTGCTTGCTGTCTTTCTCTGTGTCTGTTCATGTGTGCTTTCTGTGTCTGCTCATCTTCTTTTTTATGGAGATACCAGGAACCGAACCTGGGACCTCTCACGTGGGAGGGAGGCGCCCAATTGCTTGAGCCACATCCACTCCCTGCTTGTTGTGTCTCTCATTGTGTCATCTTGTTGCATCCTCTCATTGTATCAGTTTGTTGTCTTGCCTTTCTTCTTCAGGAGGCATCAGGAACTAAACCCAGGACCTCCTATGTGGCAGGTGGGTGCCCAACTGCTTGAGCCACATCCGCTTCCCTATAGTTTTCTATTGGAATATAAAATTTTTCTCTACAGTCACTCTACTTTTGATCAAAGATAATCCCAAAGAAAGATTATTCTTGATTATAAAATAAGCTGGTTTTATTAGATTTAGTCTGATTATTTACATAGATGCAGCAAGAACGGTAATTTACCATATTGGCCTTTTTAGGTTTGCTCTGTTTGAAGTTTTCATGAAGAATCTTAGATTGAACTTTTAAAAGCCTCTTCAGGCTAGGAAGCCAAGACAAGAACTCACCGCAAGATTTCATCTGCAGTACCTATAGATTTGGGTGAATTCCTCTCTCATCAAGTTCCCCCCAAAATCATATGGTTCCTGGGCCTGCCAGGAAGTGACTTTGTTTACTCACCTGTAAGGCTGGGAACCTTGTAAGCCAGGTATCAGGGTGGTTTTTCCAAGAGAGCTTTCTAAACATTGGCTCCCTAAAGTCAACCTTTTATTCCTTAGAAGTATCTTAGTTCCTTAAAAGCCTTGGTCATATAGCCAATGTTTCAAATTATGTCCTGTTAACAAGGAGGATAGATTCTTATTGAACCTGTGCAAATAATTATATTGCTATGAAAATAAGAATATTTAAGAGTTTCCAAATTCTGGAGGGATCAGACAGGAAGAAAAAGATAAATGTTTCATTTTTATTTACAAAAGTATAGTCTACTAAAGTTTTCTGAGTTATAGATAGCTTACAGTAAAACAGAAAGGGGTTCCTTATATCCAGAAAATAGAACATGAAAGTACCCATAATATTTTGAACAAAACCCATAATCATCCTTTATCAAGTCATCGAGTCCTATGTAACTGATTCTTGTTCCACTAGGTCTGCCTTGGTAATCTCATGAACTTTCATAAGCTTTTCACTAGAGTTCTGGAAATTTTGATTCAGTCCAATTGTGTGACCTCAAAGTTATTTAAACAATGCCACTAGAAGTCTGTGCTCCAGAGTACCTAGCATAGTCCTTTCCATGTGTCTTTGAGACAGTCCCTTTTTTATTGAAGATGAATCACTCTGGCCTGTGACTGATTGCAAGCACATTTAGGGAAGTATTTAGAGTAAAACAAACAAGCAAAAAACTATTTATGCATGACAAAGATTTAAAGTGGCTGTGCTTAACATTACTGTTCTACAAAAGTAAAATACTGTTTTTTAAATTTTTTATTTTTTAAAGATACTTAGATTACATAAATGATGCATAGAAGATGTAGGGGATTCCCATATGCCCCACTCCCTACCCCTCCCACACTTTCCCACATTAACAACACCCTTCATTGGTGTGGTACATTTGTTACAATTGATGAACACATATTCGAACATTGCCACCAAGTGTGGATTATAGTTTACATTATAGCTTAAATTCTCTTCCGCACAATTTTGTAAGTTAAGACAAGATATATAATGGCCTGTATCTGTCATTGCAACGTCATTCAGGACAATTCCAATGCCCCAAAAATGCCCCCTTATAACACCTATTTTTCCTCTCTCCCTTCCCTCAGAACCTCCGGGGGCCACTGCCTCCACATCAATGATAAAAAGTTCTTCCATTGCTAGAATCATAATAAGTCTATAGTAGAATACCCGTAAGTCTACTCTAGTCCATCGTTCATTCCCCAATCCTGAGGATTCTGGGATGGTGATGCCCACTCCGCCTCTAACTGAGAGGAGGAAAAGTGGAAGATTGATGAGAGTTCACTATAAAAACAATATAAATGTTGAGGAAACTTGGTTGTTTCCATGGCAGTTAACTTTTTCATAAAAGAATAACTGAAATTATGACTGATAACATTATACTGTTATTGTCTTATATCAGGCAAAGCAGTACTAGGGCTTATGGACAGTGAGGACATTGACAAATTTCTAGGAAATTTATACAATTTCTGAAATATTTGAATTAATAACATTTTATCTATACAAATTTTATGTAGGAAAGGGTAAGCATCTCTTATTTTGACATCACTTCCCATGAAATTCATAACTTATCAAATAAAACTTAATTATTTTTATTATTTTTTTTTTTGAAGTACTGGGGGCCGGGGATTGAAGCTGGGACCTTGTATGTGGGAAGTTGGTGCTCAACCACATTGGCTTCCTTAAGTTGTTTTTTTCATTTGTTTTGCTTGTTTTTTTCTTTCTTTTTTTAGGAGGCACTGGGAATGGAACCTGGGATCTCCCATGTGAGAGGTGGGAGCTCAACCACTTGAGCCACATCAGCTCCCCCAAATCCAATTATTTTTAGCCTCTCTCTTTTTACAAAGTGAAGATGAATACTTTGTGATTTTCCAGAGGCCCTCTGGAAAATCCCAGATAGTTTGAGATCAAGAAGACATTTAGGATTTGATTTGGGGAAGGTAAAATGTCAAAAATTGTCAGGAGGTTTACACTCTTGGTTAAAAACAACAACAACAAAAAAACAGAAAAAAAATAAACACTTTGTTAAATAGGATCATGGGTCACTGTTAAACAATACTTAGTTCTCTTTTAACCAAAGTGACAAAAGATTTTAAAAGTTATTATAGAAGGTAACATGATTATAAAAAGAAACTCAGTTATTTTAAAAGTGAGAAGACTTGATTCTCTTAAACAATCATAAGGGCATGAGAAAGTCAATATAAAGTACAGGAAATTATTCTGATAAAACACAGAATCTCTGCTTTCTAAGCCAATTACTCAGAAGGTAAAGAAAACCTTTTACAACCTCTTACTAAGAACTGATCAATAATCCAAGAACATTTTGTCACTTTAACAGAAAAAATGCAAGTTCTAGTTTTGTATCATATACTATTTGACACTAAAGCTCTTTTAAAAATCTTATAAATAATCCATTACATTTAACCCATCTTTGGCCACTGACCCTGGCAACCTGTGCTCTAATTTCTGTCTCTGTGAGCTTGTATATTTTCCAACATTTTCTTTGTAGTTACCACGAGGCCTGAATTTAACATCTGAAATCTATAACAATCTTGTTTGCATTGATATGAACTTAACTTCAATAGTGTACACAAACTATGCCCTTAAATCCCTCCACCCCCTACCTTTATGTTCTTGTCACAAATTACATGTATGTATAAGTCCAAAAGCACTGATTTACCATGACTTTTTATGTATTTGCTTTTTAGATCCTGTAGGAAGTAAAAACTGGAGTTACAAACTGAAAAATAAAATCGTACTGACATTTATATTTACCCATGTCATTATCCTCACTACAGATCTTTATTTCTTCATGTGGCTTCACTCTATGGTCTATTCTTTCCTTTCAATCTGCAGAATTTTTTTTTTTCTTAAATCAATTTTATTGATACATATTATTAAAGCATACAGTTCATCCAAAGTGTAGAATCAATGGTATTTGGTATAATCATATACCTGTGCATTCATCACTTCAATCATTATTAGAGCATTTTCCTTATTTCAATAATAACAATAAACAAAGAACAGACAGGGAAGTGGATGTGGTTCAAGCAGCTAGGTGCCTGCCTCACATGTGGGAGGTCCCAGGTTTGGTTCCCAGTGTCTCCTAAAGAAGACGAGCAGACAACGACAAGAGGACACAACGAGCAGAGACAAGAAGCAGACAGATGAGGAAGCCATCTCGGGGAGGGAGGGGGGATATATATAAATAGACAAACAAGAAAATTCTTCACCTCTCAATCTCTCTCTGTTTCCCTTGCTGTACATAGCACCTATTTCTGGCTATTCTTGCACATTTATTTATTAAGCAGTTTTATTGAGATATAGTCACATACCATACCATCTATTCAAAGTGTAAAATCAATGGCTTTTAATATAAGCACAATGTTGTGCATTCATCATCACAAAAAATTTTAGAACAATTTCATTACTCCAAAAAGAAAAACTCCACACCATAGCATTCCTTCCCCAGCCCTACATAGCCACTAATCTAATTTCATCTTTATAAATTGATTTATATTTACATTTTATATGAATGGAATCATAGAATATGTTACATAATATATTTAGTTCATAGTAGCCCAATCAAACAGTATTTGTCCATTTGTGTCTGGATTACTTCACTAAACATAGTGTCCTCCAGTTTCATCCATATTGTCATATGCTTTATGACTTCATTTCTTCTTACAGCTGCATAATATTCCATCATGTGACTATACCACAGTTTGTTTATCCGTTTATTGGTTGATGGACACCTGGGTTATTTCCAAATTTTGGCAATCGTGAATTACGGCCACTATGAGCTATCGGTGTGCAGATGTCTGTTTGTGTCATTGTTCTCAGTTCTTCTGTGTATATACGCAGTAGTGGTATTGCAAGGCCACGTGGCAAATCTATGTTCAACTTCTTTAGGAACTGCCAAACAGTCCTTCACAGTGGCCGTGCCATTTTACATTCCCACCAACAGTGAATAAGTGTTCCTATCTATCCACATCCTCTCCAACACTAGTAGTTCTCTGTCTTTTTAATAGTGACCATTCTGAAAAGTGTGAAATGATATATCATTGTAGTTTTGATTTGCATTTCCATAATCATTAGTGATGTTGAACATTTTTTCATGTGTTTTTCTGCCATTTGTATTTCTTCTTTGGACAAATGTCTATTCAAGTCTTTTGCCCATTATTATTATTATTATTTTTGCTGGTACACTTATTTTATTTTATTTTTAAAAAGATACTTAGATTACATAAATGTTACACAAAAGATATAGGGATTCCTATATGCCCCACTCCCCACGCCTCCCACACCCTCCCACATAAACATCCTTCATTAGTGTGGCACATTCATTGCAATTGATAAATGCATCCTGGGGCTTTGCCATTAAGCATGGACCGTAGCTCACATTGTCTACACTCTCTCCCACACAGTTATGCATGTTATGTGATGATATAAAATGGCCTATATCTGTTGTTGCAACGTCACTCAGGATGATTCCCAAGTCCCAAAAAAAGCCTGTCTT
>JAQZBX010038094.1:0-23540 GCA_029593785.1 Cabassous unicinctus | reverse complement strand
TAAACCAGAATCTATGAGCTATTTTCCATCTAGGAAAAGATGCTGAGTATTTCAAATGAAATATCTTTCAAAGAAAGAATGCTGTACACAAGCATAAAGAATAATTCTAAGTAGATGCTTACAAAAATAGTTTCAATATTTCTTACAATCTCATAGAAATATGAATAAATCACCTTCCACTTCCAGAAGCTTTGTTCTCCCAACGGCCAACACACCAACCCCACCATGACAAAAACTCTTGCCATATTTTATTTCTCTTAGAAAATGGTTTATTGCAGAACTGTCTTTTTTAGGACATGAGAAGTTATATGGAATGAAAGAGGAAACTAAAACCCAGCACTAAAATACAATAAATATAATTGACTTGGCCAACACTACTAAGTGTATTTCCCTTCAAAACCATCTCATATGCTTCATATATATATGTGTGTGTGTGTGCATATATATATACATACACCTATACATTTTTAATGGACCAAATAAAAATCATACTTTCGAACATGAAAATTTCTTAGCAATTAAAAAACAAAAGGCCAAGCCTTCTATTACATCTTGATTATAATTAGAACTCAATTTTTCTTCTTTTCACTTCAAAATATAGATGGGGCACATAAGGGGAGGGAATAGCCACAATTTAAAGACCTATAAACACTGAGGAAGTTTGAGAGCAAAGACTAAGCTAAACAATAGTTCCTTTTCAGTCATGATGACCTTTCTTCCCACCTACTCTCTTTCTCTCCCTTTCCCCACCCTTATTTAGAACATGAAACCCCATACACATGCTGCAACATCAACCCAAAGAGGAGGGCAGGTTGGAGAGAATCAACTCCTGTTTAGAAATGAAGTAGAATGACTGTTTTCTAGTATCAGCTATACCACAATTCTTAACTAATACGCATCTGGGGTGCGTAAGAATTCTTAAACGGCCAACACTGGGAGTCTGAGCCTAGAGCGGATAAATATTTTTTGCTTATTTTATGACTGATACTCAGTTATCACCAGGAACTCTGCTCAAAGGAAACATTTAGTATCTCTGGTCGAAAAGCATTGACAAGAATATAAAAAGTAGCAACAAGAATTAAGATCAAAGTATGTTTTGGACAGATTAGAAATGAAGACATTATCCGTGACATTACAAAGCACATAAAGATAAAATTGCTCAGTTACAAAGCAGCATTGACTTGTCAAAGGGAGGAGAATCACCAATAAGAATTTTAACTCCTTTCTATGAGAATCATTCCAAAATCCTTCCCTAGGTCATTTAATAGGTTTAAATACAATCAAGCCTCCTTTAAAAATGGTACAATATAAACCTTGGACACTGACCAGCGTATGTAGAAATATATATGCTTTGCACATATTATTAAACTCACTGCAAAATAAAGGTGTCCATGTGTGTCATATGATGACAGATCATCTTTAACACCTCAAAAACCTTCTGAGGGTTGACTGAAATAGCAAACAAATGATGATTATTAGCAATTCTCTTAATTATCAAGAAACCTGCCCGAGCATCATTAAATATGGTAAAAAGTTACAGAATTAAACAGAAGAGCAATACTAATTTACAGCATGTCGCCTCCATCTGTTGAAAGAGTAGGCTATTTTTAAAATTTTCCTTGTTATGTGTTTATCGCCGTAGGAACTATTTAGGCCCATGGTAGATTCATTCAGCTAGCATACCAATCCCATCTAGTGGGACCACTGTTCAGTTCAATAAGTTTCTGTAAACTATATCAGAAAACAAAAGACTCCTTCAAATTCTACTAGTTGAAAGTCGTTTCATCTCTGGAGTTCTGTCACAACTAACCTACCACTCGCTTTTCTGATATGGCCATTCTTCTGGCAGTGCTTCCTTCTCTTCCCTAAACCGCCTCCAGCGTTTCTGCATTCTGTTCTGCACAGTCCACAGAGGTGGTGCAAGGGATATCTCAGGAAACAGTGCCTCCCTTCAAGGACGCTGCAGGTGTCGCAGGGATGCAGAGAAGTAAAAAAGATGAAGTGTGGTAAAGCTCACAACAGGGACATGCACGCGTCGTCCCACCTCTCTGTACAGTTCTCATTCTGACCGTACACTCCTTTAATAATAGTGACTATTTCTTGGTGGGACTAAGCTAAACTGTAGCAGGTCAGTTCTCAGAATATCAGGCCCCCAAGACTGCTGGAAGTGACATCTCTAGGGACTTCTTAATTGCCCAAAACAGTCCTTGTCATTCTAGCTCTTTGAGGTATTTACATTCTCGACTCCTCCCTCTACTTCCTGAAACTCTCTCTTCTCTTGACCTCTGCGATAACCATGTTCTTCATTTTCTCTGGTCTCTCCCTGTTTGCCCACTCCTCAGTATCCTTAGTGGGTGCTATCCTTGGCCTACTTCTCTTACCATGCTTCCTATTTTTGGATGGGGATGTGAAGGGTATTAGTATTAGAACGCACAAGAGTACAGCATTAGGATGGGATAGCAGGGAGTGATACACAGGAGCAAAAGTATTATTATGGAGAGCAGAGTGTTGATTTGGTTGGATCACAAGTTGCTTGTGTAACTGAATGAAGACAGAGTACTAAAATTACCTAGGGGCATATCTGAGTGGTTACCAGCAGTCTGCCTGCTGATGTCGTTGGTACCTGCAGCTTTAAATATCATCTCTATGCTATTAACTCCCCTGAACACCATATAAAATATATGCAGATGTCTACTTGATATCTTCTTTATTTATCTATTTCTATATTTTCTGCAATGAACCAATATTGTACTAATAAGCAGAAAAATGGAAAAATTAAATTTTTTTTTCAAGAAACAAATGGGTGGTAAGGAAGTGAGAACAATGAATAATTCAAGGAACTGAATGGAAGGCACAATACAGGAAACTTTTTTTGGGCCAATGGCATAAAGAATTCAGTTTAAAGGCTACAAAACTAAATGTGAGGAAATCCCTACCACCACCACCAAAACATATACACAAAAAAACAAAAGCAATCAACTATAATTCCTGTCCTGAAATAATTCATAACGCAGCATGGAAGATTGACCAAAAAGATGTTGTATTCCTCATCAAATGCTTTTATATCCCCAAATGGGATGGTGACAGATTCCTTAACTTGTGTATCCTCAATTACAGGGCCAGCTCTCAATGTTTCAGGGCAACAGAAGGAATCTGCATGATCAATAACTATACAAATGTCCAGATAATATAGAGGCATACAATTTTAGAGTACTTATCAAAATTTCCATGTTAAAAATTTGTGAGGTTGTGTACACAGATTTAGAATACCTGTAAATAGTCTTACTTCAGAATGTAAAGAAAAACTTTATTTTAAAACAGAAATACAACTTCACAGTGTTTGAATATTACATTAGCTAAAATAATCAAATAACGTGAACTAGTTTCTTCACATCCCTTCTTGGCTTTCCTAAATTTTCACTCACATTAGGTTAAAGTAACATCTTAGACAGAAGGGATGTTTTAGCTCTTTCAAGTTAGCCTGAAACACACACATCTCTGTGCAGTATCATGGAATGACATGCCCACATACATTTTAGACTAGAATTTCCCCCTTCCTTTATTTCTTTTCTTTCCTTCAACAAAAAGCAGAAAATGTTGAGGAAAATGGAGTTGATAAAACTAGTTCATGCTCTTCAAATCTTCACAGTCTAAAAAAGACAACACTAATGCAGACAAAATGGATTCAAATAATTTTGCAATGAAGTTTAACAAACAGAATAAACAAGTTATGGATACAAAACTTACTATAAAAAAATAAAAAGTTTTACTTGAGATTTGGAGACAAGAAGGCAATTAGAAAGGTATCTCTTTGGCCAGTTAGTAAGGACCAAAAGAGAGAATCCCATTTGCCACCTCGGTGACTACCCACCTCCTAAAAAAGTTCAGTGAAGGAGGTTACATTTCAAAGGACTATTTAAGACTTGAAGTTACTTCAAGTTTCCTTCAGTTGAGGGTGAAGGAAAGAACATGAAAATTTGGCAGAAAGTGATGGCTGAAGAGGAGTTATAGAATGGGGGCAGGGGGAGTCACATGGTAGAATTATTGATGAGGAGTAAAATGATTCAATAGCCTGCAAAATAAAGAAGACTAGAAATAAACAGAGGCCAGATAGCCTGCAAATGTGAATATTTAGCACTTATATTTAAATATGACTAAGCTTATTCAATAAGCAATTAATATAATACAAAGAGCAAGGTGTAAGGAGCCTAAAGTAGAAAGATAAATGTGAATCAGAATTATTAGAGAAAGAAATAACTGAGGAACAGAGAATTAACACTTTAATGGAAAAGGACCCAGAGCTTACCAACTCATCAGGGCCACTGAGAGTTTCCATGCCTGGCACCAAGGATATCATGAGTTCAGACTGGACCAAAGAAGCAGGTGAGTGTTTTGAATGCACTAATGTTTTCATTAATATTCACTTAAAATAAATGTAAAAACAACCTCACTAACACTGCACACTGTGATCTATTATTGAACAGCTGGCTTATATCTATTACATTCTCGTCCTAAACAACATATGATCTGGGAATGCAGTATGATGAACACACCCCTGGGTCACCAATGATAAAATACTGTACTATATAGAACCTCCAATCATTCAAATCACCAAACAAGTCCAACTCTACAGATGTTAGGTCTTTTCAACGAGGTGCTCTTGTGCTAACACCCCTAACTAAAATAAAATCAAAGAGGAATATATAAAACATAGAGTATTAAAGATGATAAGATGAACACTATTTGCAGGGTTTGGATAACATTAGTTCGTATAGATGATTAACACAATTGCTTATATTTCCTCATTTAGAGACGCTTCCTTCATATTTCATATTGACATGAAAGTCCCCTCATGCCCAACAGCCTCCATTTTATCTCCTCACAAGATTCTAGAGACATGGGAAAATCAGGCATGGCTGCCACCTAAACAAAGATTGTCCTTCTCACAATACTCCTTCTGCAGAGATTCGGGCTACATTTGAAGACTGTCATCATTTAGACTCACAGGCCAACATCCTAGAGAGCATTATTAAAATAATATGGCTATCGATCGCTCAAGGAACTGAAATTGTGTTTTAACCTGCAGAGAAAGAGTCTGGTAGTATTTACGTTCTCCTCCGAGGGCAGAAGGGAAATAAATGGCTGAACTGTTATTAAGGGAGATTTAAATTGGATAAGTCCTGAAAATTACCTTTGATCCACATAGGATGAACTCTTTAAAAACTGCAGCTGAGAATCTGCTCACAGCTTTTCAGGCCGCTGACATGGGTTATCTGAGCACCATCTAGTGCTCTGCACTAAGCCAGGCCCTGTCGGCAACAGGGAGGAAGTGTTTCCACCCTGGCATCCCTATAATCTAACTGGGAAATGTAGAAAACCGAAAAGAAGGTAGAATTTCCTAAATGGCTTTATGAAGGATATCATGATATTCTCATTTGAATATTTATACTTGTTCCAAAAAGAATTTAAGGAAACACACTTGAAAAAGCACATTTAAATGTAGCTTAGGAAAGGAGTAGAAAGTAGCATCACTAAGAACAATGGATAAACATAAAGGTCCCTTAACGCACAATAATGATTCAAATCATCATTAATATCAACAGTAGTCGTATTTCACTTTAACAGATTTTAAAAATACCACCCATGGACCAAGAAATTAGAAGAAAAAAGTTAAAACATGAAATCCTTCTGCATTGCCTTAACATTTCCTTAAATACAGTCTGCCTGTGATATTTGTCTGTTTCACGTACCCTTATTTCTGAGCATAACCCATCTCCCCAGAGTGCAGGACTCATCCATTTCACTCACACATGTGCATTCCTCCAATCCTCACAACCACCCCATGAAGTATATCCATTCTATAAATGAGGAAATGGGTTTCAGAGAGGTGAATGACGTGCCCAGAGTCATAAAGCTAAGTGTACCGCTTGAGACACAAAGTGCTCACTACAAAGTGGGCTCTCTCCCTATAAACACTGGACTGACAGCGAAAGAATTTATGATAGATAAAGTACTTTGAAAATATATTACGAAAGAAAAAAGTCCTGTCATTTTAGCTGGAGTATCACTTGCGAAGTACAATGCTGGCATGTATCTCTTTCTAAGCACAGTTTGAAATAAATCAATTGGGAGAAAAATAATTAACAATTAACTTCCTTAAAATGATGCACTGATCATGGCACATGTCTTTTGGGAACCTTCAGTGGCTCAACTGCCACCCCATTAATGTCTAATTTATGCCTGGAATTCAAGACCAGCTGGCACCTGCCCCCTTTTCATAAAGCTCTACTGGACAACTGAGCCTGAAGTGAGGGTCTCTCTGACCTTACATTCGGAATTTTAAACTAATGTACTTGGTCACTCACTCCACTGGAGGATCTAATCCCTAAACCATGTTTCTTGTACCAGGGGGCCCACCTTCCTAAAAATGCCTCCTCTTCTACTACTGTTATTGACTGAATTGCATCCCCTGAAAAGACATGTTCAAGTCCTAACCCCTGGTCCTGTGAATGGAAACTTATTTGTAAACAGGACCTTTGAAGATGTGATTAGTTAAGATGAGGCCAAACTGGATTAGGGTGGGCCCTAATGCAAGATGACTGGTGTCCTTATAAAAAGGGGAAATCCAGACACAGAGAGACAGAGACAGAGAAAGAGACAGCCACGTGATGGAGGCAGAGGTGGGGTTATGCCACCATAAGGTGAGAATGCCAGAAGCCAGTGGAGAGGCATGGAATGGATTCTTCCCTTAAGGAGAAAGCATGGCCTTGTCAACACCTTGAATTTGGACTTCTAGACTCCAGAACCCTGAGATGGTAAGTACTGCTGTTTAAGCTAACTAGTCTGTGGTACTTTGTTACAGCATCCCTGGCAAATGAAGATAATACCTACTGAAATTAACTCTACACGTGGTTGGGCCTTCTCTCTCTAACCAAATTTTTTGGTTGTGGAGGGCAGAGATTCATTCAGACCTTAACCAAAGAAAGTCACATGGCCTTAGCTAAGATGGAATGGAAATTAACTGATAACAGTATTTAATATTGTACTTGAAAATGTAATTATGATTATCTCATAAATATCTGGGTTGAGGGAGACATGTCAAAAATAAATTCACATAATCAAAATTTAATGTAGATTTCAGTTTCATCTTTCTTCCTTAAAGAGCCTTCACAACAGTAGTGAATGAAAAATAATGGCAGTTTGACCTGCTCCCCCCCATCCACACATAATCAAAGGCATGAGAAAGTGGCGTAACAATGAGCAAATCTCTTACAATAGCACCAAGAAGTGAATCAGTTAGAACTGAGTAAGACACTACCACAACATAAGCTAATGCACAACAGAAGCAGCTATTAAAAATCCAGCAAAGCAAATAAACACATTCATAGGAAAATGGAAAGATGGGTGATTCACAGGAACCAGAAATTAAAAAGAAATGCCATCAGATTATGAAGGTCAAAACAATTTTTCTCACATATACAAGTTTCCCCTTTGTTGTACCCCCTTTTCTTAGTTGTTGTTTTTTAAATCAATTAATTACATGATATTGTTTTAAAATTAAAACTCAAATAGTACAGAACAGAATAAATTAAAAAGTACATCTCCCCTTCAGGACATCCTAACTCTATCCCCACAGGTACCCGCTCCTAATAGTCTGGGTATTCTTTAGATATAGCATGGGAGGGTTAGGTATGCACACAAAGACAGACACTGAATGATGCGAACAGTTGTTTCCTGGACTATGTAGCGTCCCCACGGAGGAGAGAGAGAATCCAGCTCACAGGATAGCTCACTAGAAGAGACTTAATAACAGAACCAACAACAGAAAAAGGGTGGGCATTGATGAACGAAGTAATCTGCTTATGTTCAGGACAAGCAGAGAATCTCCCCCTCCAAAATGGACCTAAAATATGCAATGGAACATTTCCATTCAATATATTTTGAATCATATATATATATCGTTTCTGAAAATAGGAGCCCTAGACAAATGATTCTGGCAACTTGCCAAAACTTATACAAGAACAAATGAAATACCTTTTTTTAATTCAAAGCACAACACATTCTTCCAGGGTTTTAAACTAATCATGAACATATATAAATATATCTATGCATTACACATAATCTTCAAATAAAGTCATCGTTTTTATATATTCCCCAAACTTAAAAATCCTTGATTTCTAAAGGATATTTTACTCACAAATTTATATAACTTGATCACTTAAAGTTCCATTTACAAACCAGAAAAAACGTTAAACAAAATGCAAACCAACCAAGTGTTCAAAGATCAAACTTTCCCACAGGAAGTCTTCTTTTGTTTTTTGCCACCCTTTTCTTTTTTGTGTCAAAATGAAGTAAACATCCTAACTGGAATGGTAAGCATGATCGTAAAATGCAGTCTTCTCTATGTTTGCCTTAGTTCTTCCTTTACAATATGACTCACATGTACTCTTGTTTAAAACCTCACAATAGCTTCCCTTTGCCTTCAGGGCAAAATAAGAATTTCCAGAAGGAATGAAGCATCTCCCTAATTTACAGCCCAGCCTTTCCACATTCTCCCCACTGTGTTCCATGCACCTTTACCTCCAGTCCAAGGGAAAAGAAATTCCTTGACTGTACCAGGAAGGAGCTCACAAGCCTCCAGAAGACCTCAAGTGGCAAGTTCTGCAGGAACACAGCCCCACACAATTCTCTTCCCTCCTTCTGCTTTATTCCTACCGCCCCTCTTTCTCCTGGTTTAACTCATCCCCACATCCTTCAAGACTGCATTTGGGTATATTCTCTTTCAGGAAGTGATGCATGTCCTCCCATCCTATGCTACCCTTTTAAAGCACCCAGTGAAAGCACTATAGGTGACTTACGGTGATGAAGACAAGGCTTCCCCACTTTAAAGAAATCATGATTTCCCCATGCCTTATTACCTTCTAATACCAGATCCCCTGGCAATAAAAGGTAAGGGACTGTCAGCCTAAAGTTTTCTGACAAAATAACTGATGCTAAAACAAATTTAAAGGAAAGAATATATTAGAGTAAGAAAAACATTCTTTAACAGAACATGGGTGCAAGAAAAGGCCTATTAAGTGTCATAATCATGGGTATAAGAAGCATCCAAGAAATACAGATAAAAACAACACTGCATTTTATACCTATGAGGAAAAATTTTACAAATGCCAGTACCCACTGTTTAATGGCAATACAGTTAAAACAGACATCCTTATGTTGTAGAGGCAATGAAATTTTCAGAAATAAAATATGGTGAGTAAACCAGAAAATATTCATATATTTTGGCTCTGTAATTTCTCAACATCTGGAAATGTGTAGTTGTCAAACAGCAGAGGGGATTTTGCTCCTTCTCATACCCCCAGCAGCTCTTGGCCATCTCTATTCCTTCAGCAGGCCCTGGGAGCTCTGCCTGCTTTCCCTTCTCTTGGATAATTACTAGTACCCACTCTCTCCCTGAGGTCTTCCTATACTCCCCAATATCCCCGATTCCCAAAAGACAATCTTTCTGAACATCTTGCCTTATCAATCTTAGACACTATCTTTTGAATTCCTATAGTAAAAGATGAAAAGTTAGCTTGTTTCCATCAAGCCTCTCCCCTTCCCTTGCCCCATTCTCTGTATGTATGTGTGTGTATGTACATGAATATATTTATAATCATAGTTTCATTAAATAGCTATCTGTAGCAGGATTTATATTATTATGGTTATAAACCAATTGTTCAATTGCTTAATTTACTTTTCCTGGAATTAATTGCTTGATTTTTTTCGTTTGTTTAGTTTCTATACACATACCCTTAATTCTTCCTCAACTCAACAAGAGAAGCAAAAAATTCTTCTCTTCACTGTTTTCCACATGGTCAAAAGCAACAAGCACCCTATCAAACCCATTTTTCTTTCCTGGAGACCTTTCTTCTAAAGCCCTCTATCCTTATGCTACACCTGACCCAGCTGATCCCTAGGACTACTGCAAAGGTATTCTCTAGAATATTCCATCCAAACAGTTCCTTCTTTCCTCTCCTGGGATGAGCCATGCATTTCCCAGATCTCATGTCCTTCTCTTTCCTAGTTCTCTCTCGTTTTAATGGACTCAGCAACTGTCTAAGAAGGGGCACCTGGTGGTTAAATTATGAATCTTGGCATGGCTAGCCTTAAACTGACTGATGATTTTGGCAGAGTGTAGAACTCTAGGTAATAAAACATTTAACATCAGGATTTTTAAGAAATTATTTCATTATTTTCTAGTTTCCATTGTTGGAAATGAGAAGTTCTGATCTCTACTTCTTTATGTTACGTGTTTTTGCCTTTTTACAGATTTTTTAAATTTTGGATTCTTTCTTTAATGTGGGAGTAGCCTTTGTGTGGGTCTTAAAAACATTCCTTCTATTGGACACTCAGCGGGCCTTTCCAACATAAAAACATACCACTTTCAGTTAAGGGAAATTCTAGAGTTATTTTTTTTTTATATTTTCCATTCCTTTGTTTTCTTTGCTCTCTCATTTTGTAAATTCCCCACTTGTTGGATCCCGGATCTCTGGAATTGTTTCTTATCTTTTCTCCCTTACTTTCCATTTATTTTTCTTTTAGGTATTTGAGAGATTTCTTTGAACTCCATTTTCCATCAAGGCCATTTAATTTTTCGTTTTGGTTCTTGGACTGGATTTTGAAGAGCTTTTGTGTCCTCATTGTTTCTCCCATTAAAAAACATTTTCTTGTTTAGTGAATAAATATTTTCTCTCATCCTTTTAAAATTACACTAAATTTTAAAGTTTTCTTTTTATCTTCACAGTATCTATTTTTCCCCAAATTTGTTTCTTTTGTTTGTTTTAACCAGCATCTTTCACATGGAAAGTTTTGCTCATTTGGCTGCATTCACTGGCTATTCCTTTATATTTAAGACTGAGACATTAAAAAGCAGACTAATATTCCATATCACATGTATATTATTCAGCTTTAAGAATATGAAGTCTTGATGCATGCAACAACATAGATGAACCTTGAGGACATTCTGTTAAGTGAAGTAAGTCAGATGCAAAAGGACAAAGGTTGTATGATCTCACTATGACGAACTACATATAATGAGCAAAATCATGGAGTTAATATCTAGAATATAGGTCACCAGAAGATAGAGTAAGGGTAAAGAATGGGGAGCTGATGCTTAAATTTGTGCAGAATTTGTAATAAGGGTTGATTGTAAATGTTTGGAAATGGATAGAGATGATGGTAGCACATTATAGTGAGTATAAGTAACAGTGCTGATATGTGGGTGTGATTGTGGTTGAAAGGGGAAGTTTAGGGTTGTGTATGTCCTTAGAAGGAAAGCCAGAGGATGAAACGTGGGACTGTATAACATAGTGAACCCTGTTGTGGACAATGAGAACAAATGTAACAATGTTCTTCCCTAAATCAGAACAAGTGTACATTACAATTACAAAGCATTAATAATAGGGTGGGCAAATAGATTGGAGTAAATAGTACTATATTAATATTCTTCCATCAATTGTAAAAAAATAGGGAGTGGATGTGGCTCAGGCTATTGGGTACTCCCCTCCCTTGTGGGAGGTCCCAGATTCAGTTCCCGGTTCCTTTATGAAGAAGGCAAGCAAACAATGAGCAGACAGAGGACAGAACCATCTGGGAGAGGCGGGACAACAAATTTTTTTAAAAAAGTAAATAAAATATTTTAAAAACTAGATACATAATTTTATAGAGACATAGATTAGCAGTTATGTACAGCAGGGAAGGACAGAGGGAGTGAGAGGTAACTGCTAACGGGTAGGAAGTTTTTCTTTTGGGAGTAATGAAAATACTCTAAAATTGATTGTGGCGATGAATGCACAACTCTGATTACATTTGGATGAACTGTATGGTATGTGACTACATCTCAATAAAAATGCTTTATTAAAAAAAAAACAAGCATGAGCACTAAAAAAAAAAAAAAGACTAAAACTCTGCATGGGGGGCAAGGCTTGTTAATTACAAAGTAAACTTCACTACTGAGGACTGTGTAGGGATCAAATTGGTTTACTTGAGGCACCTGGACACAAGAAAAAAAATTACGACAGCCTAGTGTCTTCTGAGCCTCTGAATTCTCGTTCTATAGCCAGGGAATTCCTTAAAACAAATCTGTCTTCCATGATGAAATGCCACATTTTCACAAAACCCAACCATTCTAACACAAAGTGCAGGAATACAAACTGGCCCCTCAGCCAAGGAAGGATACACTTTCAGGACTGTGAATTGTTAAGTAGCATCTGCAGAAAGCAAGAAGAGGCAGGTTCATTTTCAAGGAAGCTGGTGGCAGCAACAGGGGCAATGTACAACAGTGGCACCCACAGGAAAGCATTGGTGGTGGCAACACAAAACACAGTGTGCAGTGCGGCCCCAACAGCACTGGTTTTCTTGTGCAATCTGTTGCCTTGGCCACCTCACCTCCCTGTTCCCGCCCATTTCTCAAACCCAGTTCTACAGCTTTCCCAGTAATTCTGCAAGCCACTGAATATCATGTCCATAAATTCCTTTCCTGCTTAAACCATCCCTTCAGTACTTGTAGAGAATTTATGCTAAGGGGTAGGAAGTTTTTCTTTTTGGAGTTTCTCTAGAGAAGAATGGTTCCATTTTGTGCCTAGCTGCCAGCATTCTGGAAACTCTGTTTTCAGGACAGCGTCTCACCCTGCTCTCAGCTGGGCCAGTTATCCCTGTATCCAGAGCCTCATGATTACAGAGTTAGGGAAGGACCCAGGATCTATGCAACCAATCCCACCCCACAGTTCAATCTTCTCATCTCCAATCTGGACTTCATGTGGTCAACTTTGTATGGAATCCCACTGTCAAGACATTCCTATACAGCTCTTTCCAGACATCACTAAGTTATTAACAATTCATCCATCTTTCTCTGCTTACCCAAACTGTATGATAATCCTAATCTGTTTCTATTTCTTTCCCTTTTATTTGTGCTTGTACATTTATACCTTTTTGCATTCCTTTACTAATACTGGTGGAGGGTTTAGAGAGGAAAGGATATAACTAGATGTGTTCAATCTGATATGTTTAACTGGAGACTGGAATGCTATTAGTTTTAATTTAAAATGTTTATGTGATATTTGAACATGAAGAAATTTAGATATCTACAACCAGAATTGACAAATGTTAATATTCTGCCAAATTTGATTCAGATCATTTTTTAAATGTAAGAAATACAGCTAAAATATCAACTCATCCTATCCTTCTCCCAGTCCCTGGAGAATAATTTCTTTTTTGTTTGCTCAAATTTTATGGGGAATAATTTCTAACCTGAAGATGCTATGCACCCATCCCATGTATACTCAAACTCTTACTAATTAGGTATGGACCCATAATAGTACTTTGTATGTCTACAAAATTTACATAGATGGTATCATTTGGAACACATTCCTTTGCAACTTTCTTTATTCACTCAAAATGTTTTTAAGGGAAAAAATGTTTTCAGGATTTATCCTTATTGACACAAAAAACAAAGATAATAAATAACAAGAGTTTTATTATACTAAAGTTTGTTGATTGAAATTTAGGTTATTGCCAATTGTTTTGCTATTACAAACAATGATAGAAGGGAGCATTCTTTTCACACCTTTTTTGGGCACATGTGTGAAATTCTCTCTAGAGGATTTCCAGAATGGGAATTGCTGAGGCCTTAGGCTGGAGTACCTTTCAACTTCACTGGAAATTGTCAATAATTTACACTCAAATAGTAATGTATAAAAGATTGATTGCTGCCGTATATATATATATTTTTTTTAAGATTTATTTATTTATTTATCCTCCCCTTGCTGCTTGTGCTTGCTGTGTCCATTTTGCTTTGCATTTTTCTGTGTCTGCTTATCTCCCTTTGTTGGGTCATCTTGCTGCACCAGTTCGCCATACCACGCGGGCCTGCTTGCCTTCACCAGGAGGCCCCAGGAATCGAACCCCAGGCCTCCCATATGGTAAATGGGAGCCCAACCAATTGAGCCACAGCCGCTTCCTGCTGCCGTATCTTTGCCTTTGAATTTTTACCAGTATGAGGGCATAAAATGTCCTCTTCTGGCTTTCATATGTATTTCCTTTATAAATCATAATTCATTTACCTGTTCTTATCTACTTATGTCTTGTCCATGTTTTAAAAAGGTCTTTGTCTTCTTTGTTACTGATTTATAAAATTTCTTTATATATAATGGCTATTAATACTTTGTTAGACATGTGTGTCCATGTTTGTCTAAATATATCCTCACAGTATGTACCTTATACTTTACCTTTAAGATATATGAAACACCCATTTTCATATCCAGATAGGAAAGAGAAGGCACTCAAAATGGAAAAATACAAGAAAACAAATAAATATGAAAGCAGGCTTTAATAAAGTGAGAGACAAAAAAGGCATTACTTTTACAAAGGCTAAATAGCAAAATGGCAGAAGAAAGTCCTGTATTATTAGTAGTGAATTTAAATGTAAATGGATTAAACTCTCCAGTCCAAAGGCAGAGATTAGCAGAATGGATAAAAAGCATGACTGAACTATATGCTATCTGCAAGAGACTCACCTAAAATTCAAAGACACAAGTAGGCTGAGGGTGAAATGATGGAAAAATATATACCATGCCAGCAGTAACCAACAGAGAGTTGGGGTGGCTATACTAGTACTGGATAAAATAGACTTTAAGCCAAAAACAGTTACAAGGAAAAACAAAGGTCATCATATATGGATAAAGGAAGCAATTCAACAGGAAAACATAACAATTATAAATACATATGCACGTAACAGCAGAGCTTCAAAATATATGAAGCAAAAAGCAACAATTTCAAAGGAGAAATTGATGGTTCTACAGTAGTAGAGGTAGACTTTAACATATCACTCTCAATAATGGATAGAATATCTAGTTAGAAGATCAATAAGGAAGTATAGGAGTGAAATGATACACCAAACCAACCAGATCTAACAGACATATATAGAATACTGCACCCAAGAAAAACAGAATACACATTCTTCTCAAGTGCACATGGATAATTCTCCAGGATAGACCATTTGTTGGGTCACAGAACAAGTCTCAATAAATTCAAAATTATTGAAATCATACAACGTATCTTCTCCATCCACAACGGAATGAAGCTAGAAATCAGTAACAGAGAAGAAAGGGAAAATTCACAAATACGTGGCAATTAACATACTCTTAAACAACTAATGGGTTAATGAGGAAATCAGAAGCAAAATTAGGAAATATCCTTGAGGCAAATGAAAATGAAAATACAACATACCAAAACTTATGGGATGGGGAGCGGATGTAGCTCAAAGGTTGAGTGCCTGCCTCCCACACACGAGGTCCCAGGTTCAATCCCTGATACCTCAAAAAACAAAAACAAACAAACAAAAAAAAAAACCACCTTATGGAAAGCAACAAAGTCAGTGCTGACAGGGAGATTTACAGCTCTAAATGCATACATTTAAAAAGAAAAAAAGATTTCAAATGAGACCTAACCTCAATCTGTAAGAACTTGAAAAGGAAAAGCAAACTAAACCCAAAGTGAGTAGAAAGGAAGGAATTAAAAAAGATTAGAGTGCAGATAAATGAAATAGAAAACAGGAAATAGAGAGAATCAACAAAACCAAAAGTTGGTTCTTTGAAAAGATCAACAAAATTGACAAACCTTTAGTTATACTGACAAAGAAAAATGAAGATACCAATAACAAAAACCAGAAATGAAAAAGGGGACATTACAACCAATGCTGTTGAAATAAAAAGGAGTATAAGAGGACACTATGAACAACTATACTACAATAAATTAGATAACCTAGATGAAATGGACAAATTCTTAGAAATATACAAAGTATCTAGACTGGCTCAAGTAGAAATAGATCTTTACAAACCAATTGCTAGTAAAGAGATTTAATAAGTAATCAAAACCGTCTCAAGAAAGAAAACCCCAGGAGCAGATGGCTTCACATTGGAATTCTACCAAACATTCCAAGAAGACTTAATTCCAATTCTGCTCAAACTCTTCCAAAAAATTGAAGAGAAGGGAACACTTCCTAACTAATTATTTGAGTCCAACTTCACCCTCATAGCAAAGCCGGAAAAATATACCACAAGAAAAGAAAATATTGACCAATATCTCTTATGAATATAGACGCAAAAGTCCTTGTGGCAGTTTGGTATTGTTTATGAATTCTAAAAATAGATATTAGATTGTGTTTGTAAACTGGTCTGTTCCTCTGGGCGTATTAGATTGTGTCAGATTCAGAGGTTTTTACTTTATTAAATCAAGATTAGGGCTTTTATTTGACCACATCATTAGGGGCGAATCGGTTTGAGTCCCCTGTCCCCCCACCCCTTTTGTGGGCTATATAAATGGATGCTCAAACAAAGACAGAGAAGTAAATACACAGAGAAGAAGAACGCAGAGGAAGAGAGAGCGCTCCATAGGCAGAGGCCCAGGGAAGAGAGATGAGCCTGGCCTACATCTGCAGCTAAGCCCGGAAAAAAATGAGCCCCAGGGAGAGAGACAAGCCTTATGCCAGCCTTCAGATGAGATTGGAAGATGCTGGGACCATGTAGTCTTAACAGGAAGTGGAAGGCTGAACCTTCACAGAGACTGGCAGCCATCCTGCTCCAACATGTGGCAACAGACTTTGGTGAGGGAAGTAACTTACTCTTTATGGCCTTGAGACAGTAAGCTTCTACCCCAAATAAATACCCTTTATAAAAGCCAGCAGATTTCTGGTACTTTGCATCAGCACCCCTTTGGCTGACTAATACAGCCCTCAACAAAATACTGCATCCCACAGCTTATTGAAAGAATTATACACCACAATCATGTGGTATTTATCCCTGGTATGAAAGGTTGGTTCATCGTAAGAAAATCAATGTAATATACCACATTAACAGAAGGAAAAAAATCCACATCATCATCATCTCAATTGGTGCAGAAAAGGCATTTGACAAAATAAAACTCTCTTTCTTGATAAAAAACACTTAGAACACAAGGAATAGAAGGAAAATTCCTCAACATGATAAAGAGCATATATGAAAAGCCCACAGCTAACATCCTACTTAATCATGCAAGACTGAAAATTTTTCCTTTAAGATCAAGAACAAGACAAGGATGCTATCACTACTATTATTCAACACTGTACTGGAAGTTCTTGCCAGAGCAATTAGGTAAGAAAGAAATAAAAGGCATCCAAATTGGAAAGGAAGAAGTAAAACTATTTGTAGATGATATGATCCTATATTCAGAAAATCTTGAAAAATCCACAACAAAGCTCCTAGAGCTAATAACTGAATTCAGCAAAGTGGCAGGGTACAAGCTCAAAATCCAAAAATCAATAATGTTTTTATACATGAGCAATGAACAACTGGAAGACGAAATCAAGAAAAAAATTCCACTCAAAATAGCAACTAAAAGACTGAAATACCTGGGACTAAATCTCACTAAAGATGTAAAGGACTTATACACAGAAAATGACAAAACATTGCTAAAAGAAATTTTGCACAAATGGAAAAGCCAATCATCAAATTCATATGGAAAGGTAAGGGGCCCTGAATAACTAAAGTCTCCTGAAAAAAAAGAATGAAGTTGGAGGACTCACACTTGGCAATCTTATAACTTATTACAAAATCACAGTAATCAAAACAGCATGGTACTGGCACAAGGACAGACATATAGACCAATGGAACAGAACTGTGAGCTCAGAAATCAACCCTCACATTTATGGGCAACTGATTTTTGACAAGGTGGCAAAGACTACTCAATTGGAAAAGAATAATCTCTTTACCAAATGGTGCCACGGAAACTAGATCTCCATTTGCATTAAGAAGGAGGACCCCTACTTCACATCATAAAGAAAAATCAACTCAAAATGGATCTAAGAGCTTAATATAAGAGCTATATGTATCAAACTCCTCGAAGAAAACATGAGGAAACATCTTCAGGAATTTGTGTTATACAATGGTTTCTTAGACTTTACACCCAAAACTTAAACAACAGTAGAAAAAAGAAAGAAAAAAAAAGATAAATGGGACCTCATCAAAATTAAAACTTTTGTGCATCATAGGACTTTATCATGAAAGTAAAACAACCTACACAATGGGAGAAAATATTTGGAAACCACAAATCTGATAAAGGTTTAACATCCAGAATATATAAAGAATTCCTTCAACTTAACAAAAAGACAAACAACCCAATTTAAAAATGGACAAAAGACTTGAACAGACATCTCTCCAAAGACATACAAATAGCCAAAAGGCACATGAAAAGATGCTCAACATGAATACCCATCAGGGAAATGCAAATCAAAACCACAATGAGATACTATTTCACACCCATTAGAATGGCTGCTGTTAAAAAAAAACAAAAAAAAAAAACAGAAAATAACAGGTGCTGGCAAGGATGTTGAGAAATAGGCACACTCATTCATTGCTGGTGGGAACATAAAATGATGTAACTGCAATTTGGTGGTTCCTCAGAAATCTAAGAACTACCATATGACCCAGCAATCCCACTACTAGGTATATACCCCTGAGAACGGAAAGCAGGGACTCAAATAGATATTTTCACACCAATGTTTATAACAGCAGTATTCACAATTGCCAAATGATGGAAGCAACCCAAATGTCCACTAACTGATGAATGGATAAATAAAACATGGCATAACCATACAATGGAATATTACTCAGTCGTAAAAAGGAAGTCCTGATATATGAGAAAACATGGATGAACCTTGAAGACATCATGTTGCGTGAAATAAGCCAGACAAAGGGACAAATATTGTATGATCTCATTGATTTGAAACAATTATAATAAGCAAATTCAGAGTCAGAATATAGAATATTGGTTATCAGGGGACAGGGTGGGGATAGACAATGGGAAGCTGAGGCTTAAAATGCACAGAGTTCCTATTTGAGATGATGGAAATGTTTTGGTAAAGTATGGTGCTGATGGCAGCACAGCATTGTGAATGCAATTAACAGTACTGAAATACATCTTAATATGATTAAAAGGGGAAATGTCAGGTTGTATATATGGTAACAGAATTTAAATGGAAAAAAAAAGAAAAAAAAAAAATCCATGGAACTAAACCATACAGTGAACCCTAAGTGAAACCATGGACTTTAACTAATAGTGCAGTTATAAAAATATGCTATCCTCAATTGTAACAAATGTTCTACACCAATGCAAGTTGTTGGTGGTGAGTGGTGTATGGGAATCCTGTATTTTACATCTGATTGTTCTGTAAACCTGTAACTTCTCTAATAAAGGAAAATAAATAAGTAAATAAATAAGTAATAAAAGTAACAGGAAAAAAAGTTTCCATACATGTGGAGATCTCTTTTTGTAGTCTCTCTCCTGTTTTGATGGTCTGTTCCTATACCCATATGCCAATGCCATGCTAACTGAAATACCACAGCATTATAATAAATCCTTATATCCAAAAGGCATTTCTGTCCCCATTAATCCTACTGCTACAATAAATTTTAGGATCAGTTTGTCAAGTTTTATTGCAGACTCTCTTCAGTTTTTGAACTGTATCAAATTTATAGATTAGAATGGGGAACTTATATTCTTTAAAATATTGAGTCTTCCCAATCAATAACATAAATAGCTCCTAATAATTTAGATATTCTTTAAGATTTTTCAATCCATAACACCTTGGCATATATTTTGTTAGATTCCTTACAAGGTATATTGTACTATTTTACTATTGTGACTTTGCTCATTCATGTTTAGAATATAGTTACTGGTGTACTAAAAACTATTGATTTTATAATTTTCTTCATAACCAGTAACCTTTCTGAACTCTTATTAGAGTTATAAGTTTGATGATTCTTTTCAATTTTCCTAGACAATCATATTCTTGCAAAATGTCAATTCTTTTGTTGCCTTATTGAGTTGGCTAGTAAACATGACAAAGTTAACCTATAAAGTTAAGTAAAGAAATAGACGTACTATTTTCTACTCTGAAAAATGTAGCAATATGGGAAAATGAACAGTTGATTTTTTAAAAGGAAGGATTTTCTTCTGTATAAATATTTGCTATAAAGTAGTTTGTCCAAGAAACATAATTACTTTGGAAATAATATGCAAGAAAACACACACTCTACAACTTTTATTAGAAATAATGAGAGATCAGCAAAAAACATCACAAAGACATGCCAGAATATTTGAAAGAGAAATAAATATTACCACACATTGGTATTTGTACCTACCTCCTTCCCAAAACTAAATTTAAATTATCTATAAAATAGAGGGAATAACTTCAACAAAAAAAAATCTCCTTTTAAGACTAGGTCTCCAAGTCTTAACAAAAGAATAAGAGGAAAATGGACATAAATAATGACCTGATCCAATTGAAAAGATTGCATGGGTCAAGAAATTAGATTTTTAAACCTGAAATAAACCTCCAATCTGAAATAAATGAGAATTTTTTTTAAAAAGAACTGTCTGGCAGCAGATGTAGCTCAAGTGGTTGAGCACCTGCTTCCCACATACGAAGTTCCGGGTTTGATCCCTGGTACCTCCTAAAAACAAACAACAGACAAACAAACGAAAAAACGAATTGGGGAAGCTGATGTGGCTCAGTGGTTGAGCAACAGCTTCCCACATGTAAGGTTCCAGGTTTAATCCTTGGCCCCAGCACCTGAAAAAAAGTAGGTAAAGAGAACTGTCTTTCAATCTCTGGGGAATTAAAAAAAAAAAAATAGAACAAAATAAGTTGTCATTGGAAATAGTAAACCGCGGCTTCAACAGCACAGGAAAACCACATAAATAAACACAAAATGTGAGCAACAGAATGAGGGAACACTGTCAGAGAGATAAAGTAAATGAAAGATGATAGGTTAGAAATGAAAATGAAAGAGTGGCCATTGCCTTGCAAACAGAACTAAAGAAGATTTATGAATAAAGAGAAAAGAATCATTGTCTAAGAGAGGACCTTTTTCTCCACAATTTCACCAACAATTTTTAATTTTTGCCTATATGATGATGTGAAATCCAGGTATCCATCTACAGAGAGAAATGGAGAATGCGATGCAAAAGAAGATGAAAAGAAATGACAAAAAAGAAAAAATAAAGTACTTGCAAATAGGGAGCTAAAATATGGAAAATAACCAATAAAAATCCATGAAAGTAACTAACATTTACCTTAGAATTAAGTGAACAATCACATTGGATGGGGTTAAGGGTGAAAAAAAGAAAAGAAAATGCCAAGGACAATAACTGAAGACAACGCTAAAGAATGGTGCTCTCTCACCTGCTGGAAGAAAAGCGAATCTCCATGTATTTAAAAATTAAATCATTCATTTACATTAAACCAAAGAAAAGTGAGTCCAGGGTATAGAGAACAAAATGTGCAACTACCTTATAAGTTATAAAAGGAAAGAGCACTATAGAAGAAGAGGTAAGAAAGTAATATAGATATCTAATATTTATTGAACACTTACTGCTGTAAGATGATGACTAGAAGCATACACAAAGTACAGTAAGAATACACAGCACAAATACCTAAGATGTGCTGAGGCATTAGGGAAGACTTCACAGAGGAAACAGCTGACTCAAAACAGAATATAGCTGGGACACTAAGCCTGGAGAGAGTAGTTCACTAAAGAAATGAATGAAAAGATACTACATTTTTAGATATGCAAAATGATAACACGATTAAGAATGTGGTTACAAACATAGACATGGATGATGAAAATGGTTTACTTCAGAGATCACGTTCCAAATCAAATGAAGATATAAAAGGAAACAGATCATGGCTAACAAGACAAAAGGTACTAACTAGACTTCTTAAGGATTCATAGGTTTTAAAATCATCACACAGATTTTAGAAAAACTTGTTAACATAAGTATGAATATAAAAGCAAATTTTCAAAGAACCTCAATTTGCATAAAAACAAAAAACAAAATCCAACATGTTTTCATGTTGCACAGAAAATTTTAAAAGAGAGATTTAAGAAAATTATATTTAAAACAAATAACCAGAAGGCAATATTACTGGATGTCAAGTTAAAAAGAAAAGTAATTTACCAAGTTAGATGTTATGATAAAAACTATTAATAATAAAATATGGCATTTTGTGTCAAGTAATAAACAATATCAAAGTAAAAACTTAGACATAAAAAGAGAAATCAACTGCAACCAATCACATTTAGTATCAATTAGACAAGTAATTACTGTCTGCTCTATACTATGTATTAATCTTGGCACTGCAGATAGAAACACTGAGAAAGAGACAAAAGTCTCCATCTTCTTTAGAGTTTATATTTTAGGAAGAGACAGACAATAAACAAAAAAATAAAATTATATTTTGACCTGCTGCAAAGTGCCAAAGAGAATAATACACAGGAAAGGGGGTAGGTAAGTGCTGGGAACGTCAGTTCTAAAATGTGGTCAGGCAAACATAAACTGAGAAGTGGACATCTGTGCAAAGACTAGAAGGAGGTAAGGGAGCAAGCCAATCATGGCGCCACGCAGAGAGCCCAGTGTACAGACACAGAAATGACAGAAGAAAACAATGAAATTAGTGAAACAAATAAAATTATCTTAACCTCTACATCCTAAAAATTTGGATCAACATTTAGTCAATTAATGGTATGGATATAAATATATAAAAAACATTTAATGTTTTTAAAACTATATTCTTAGATCAAAGTGCAATGTTTAGAAGTGTCCAATAAAACAACAAAATAACAAGGTGTACGAGTATGTAGAAACATAGGAAGAGATTATTTAGAGTTCATGAAAAATGAAAAGCAAAGTTTCTGAACTATTGAATTAAACCAAAAATTGTACACTGAGGTAAATTTATAGCTTAAAATACAAACTGAGAATTCAACCCAAAACATCAGAAAAGTACAGGAAAATATAAATAAAGAAAAAAGTATTTAATAGAGTGTAAACAAACACAAAATAGAATAATTACATCTAAAACATGATTCTTTGAAAAAATAATAACACATTCATATCTCTTGATATAACATTAATAGGAAAAAAAAGGGAAGCACAAGTAAACCAAACTGGAGATTAGAATAGATACATCAATGAATAGTTTTAAAAATTTGAAAATGAATGTATAATACAACTGTATCAGAGATATATGAACATGTCAAGGATACAGACAATTTCCTATTAAAAACACATTAGCATGAGAAGTACAATATCAGAAAAGACAAATAAAACTAAAGAAACAAGATATTATTAATAGAATACTCTCCAAGACAATACAGAAATAGCAAGTAAATTCTTTGCAACTTCAAGACATAAGCCATCAACACATTATATACTCCATATGCATTGAAAAAACACAACAAACAAAACATGAAATAAAAACTAGCAGGGGACTTCCGGGAAGATGGCTGACTAGTAACACACAGGAATCTCTTCTCCAGAAAAATAGCTAGAGAACAGGCTGAAACAGACCCAAAATAGATCTTCTAGGGTTTAGGACAGCAGGGAAAGACTGCATACCACCGAGAGGAGAGAGGGACAAAAGAGAGAAATCGCGACGACAGAACCAGAACCGTGAGTTTTTA
>JAQZBX010038093.1:0-23546 GCA_029593785.1 Cabassous unicinctus | reverse complement strand
TTGTTGTTGTTGTTTTTCAGGAAGCACTGGAAAGCAAACCTGGAACCTCCCATGTGGAAGGTGGACACTTAACCACTTGAGCCACATCCACTCCCAGAAAATATTTTTAGCCCATGTATCTGACAAAAGACTAGTATCCAGAATATATGAAGAATCTCAAAACTCAGCAGCAAAAAACAATCCAGTTAGAAAATGGGCAAAAGATATCAACAGACACTTCACTGAAGAGAAAATGTGTGCAAATAAGCACAGGAAAAGATGTTCTTCATTTCATTAGGCAAATGAAAATTAAATACCACTGTATTCCTATGAGAGTGGCTAAAATAGTAACAACACCAAATGTATGTGAAGATACAGAGAAGCAGCTTCACTGATACATTGCTGGTGGGAATGTTAAAGTGGAAAACCATCAGGAAAACAGCTTGGCCATTTCTTATAAAACTAAACATGCAACTACTATATGACCTAGCAGTTCCAGTCCTGGACATGTACCACAGAAAAATGAAAACTTACAATCATGCAAACACCAGTGCAGAGATGTTCACAGACACTTTATTAGGAATACTCTGAAACCGGAAACAACCCAGATGTCCTTCATTGCAGATATGATTAAACTGTAGTGCATCTATTTCATGAATACGTCTCAACAATAAATAAGGAATAAAATGTACGTGTATTAGTTTCCTAGGCTTCTCAAAGCAGATACCATAAAATGAGTTGGCTTAAACAATAGGAATTTATTAGTTTACAGTTCTGAAGCCATGAAAATGTCCAAATCAAGGTATCAGGCAATGCTTTCTCCCTGAAGACTGCTGGCGATTCTGGACCCCTCTGCCACGTAGCAAGGCACATGGTGGTGTGTCTGCTGGTCTCTCCCTTCTCTTCTGGGTTTTGTTACTTTCAGCTTCTTGCTTTCCCTCTCTTTGTATTCATTCTGTTTATAAAGGACTCCAGTTCCAGGATTAAGTCCCATTCTGAATGAGGTAGGTCACTCCTTAACTGAAGTAGCCTCATCAAAATAACCTACTTAAAATGGGTTTGCACCCACAGGAATGGATTAGATTTAAGAACATGTTTTTCTGGGGTATGTACAGCTTCAAATCACCATACCATGCAATAATGTGGGTGAATCTCCACATTGAATATAAAAAGCCTATCCCACAAGTTTACATGCTATGTGATTCCATTTGTATAATATTCTTAAAATGTCAAAATTCTAGAAATGGAGAACTAGTTAGTAGTTTCCAGTGATTAAAGAAGAGGTGAAGGAACAATGGAAGTGGGTGTGGCAATAAAATGGCAATATGGGATCCTTGTGCTGAGGAAATATTCTGTATCTTAACTTTGTCAAAGTCGGTATCCTGGATATGATCCTGTACTACAGTTGTGCAAGATGTCATTGTGGGAAGCTTGATTGAGGGTGAATGGATTTCTTTATATCATTGGTTAGCACTGTCTGTGAATCTGCAGTGATCTTATAGCAAAGTTTGTGAATAGACTGATTTCTATTTCAAGACAAATTTGGATATTGACTTTAAAAAAACAAAACAAAATACAGCTAATTATAAGTAAGACTTTAATCCATTTGTTAAAGAGAGGATGAAAATAGATGGGCAAAAAGATACCAAATAAACACAAAAAGAAAACGGCAATGGTGATATTTATATCAGTTGAAACTTAGAGTTAAAAGCACTAAACATTATTAAGGAGGAGATTATATATGATAAAAGGTACCATTTATAAAGAAGGTATAACATGGTGTCTTAGTTTGCCACAGGGCTGCCAATGCAAAGTACCAGAAATGAGTTGGCTTTTATAATGGGAGTTTTATTTAGGGTAAAAGCTGAGGCTGTGAAATATCCATGTCAAGGCATCAGCAGAGATGCTTTCTCACCAAAGTCAACTACTGGTGATCCTGGGGTCCTGCCACATGGCAAAGCAAGATGGCTGCTGATCTCTGCCGAGGTCCCTGTCTTCCCCTCCAGAATCTTTCGTCTCCCAGAGCTCAGCCTGGGTGATCAGGTATAGGGCTTGTCTCTTTCAGGGTCTCCTCTCTGTCTTGGCTGCTCTACTTTCTTCCCAGATTCAGCTGTGGGTTATCAGGCATATGGCTCATCTCTCCCTGGGCCTCAGTTCTTTGAGCCTCTTGGGCTTCTCTCCTTGCAGCTCAACTTTGGGTGAAACTGGAATCCTTTCTCTCACATTGCAGGATCAAAAATGGGAGCTTCCTTTCTCTCTGTTTTTCCATTTATGTAAAGCTCTAGTAAGAGGGTGGAAACACAACCTGTGTCACGCCTTACTGACCTAGTCCAATTAAAAGGGCAACACACCCACGGGAAAGGATTAGCTCAAAAACACTCTGAGATTCACCAAATTCAAATTGACACACACTGAAAATGTGTTGACACTAAATCATAGGGTCGCTAAATACTTAAAGCAAAAAATTATTAGAAAAGCACATAAGTGAATGAAAATTTTAGTTACAATTGGGTAGATCTAATAGATTAAACATAGCAATCAAAGGAATATCGCCTACCAAAACCTATGGGGCACAATGAAAATCATATGTGGAGGAAAATATATAGATTTCTATGCCTTCAGTATTAAAGAACAGAGCAAAACAAAATACTATATATCCAACTTTAAAAATGAAGTATTTCATTCATCCATGAACATAAATGTATAGTAAAGCTTGTAAATTTACAAAACATACATATCATACGGGGCTCCAATACATCTCCCCACCATCAACACCTTGCATTGTTGTGAAACATCTGTTATAAACTTTGAAAGAGCATCGTTAAAATATTACTGTTGCCCATGTCTTACATTTGGTATATTCCCCCCTCAATGTACCCTATTAACATTCTCTATTAATATTATATATTATAGTTCATGAGAGAATGTTCTCATATTTATCCTGTTAATCACAGTCCATCTTCTACCACTGAATTCCCTGTTATATACCCCTATGTTTTGTACAATCGATTCAACGTGTTCACCCTAGATCTCATTTTCATCAGAGTAGTGCTGCCATCACCTCAATTTTAGAATGTTTTCATTACTCCAAAAGGAAAAATCCAATACCTCCTTATACTCCCCTATTGTCCTTTAGTATTGAAAAAAATATCTTCTTGCTATTGCTGCAAAATATTACGGTATTACTGTTAACTATCATTAATCTACATTAATTGTAATTTTCCCATGTATTACCATATTCTTAACACTTTGTAAAAGGAGCATTCTTATATTTATACAACTACCCACAATCTTCATCCACCACTGAAATAACTGTTATACATACCATGGATTATTCTCTAGTTTCTTTTCAATTGATTTTTACTTCCACATGCTACCTCTTTCAGCCATAGTCACATTTATAAATTACCAGTGTTATAGTCAATATGGGTTATTCTCAACTCATTTCCACATTTTTACAATTAACCTTATTAATAATTACATATGTAGCAGCATGGTATTTTTTATGAATTCCAAAAATAGATATTGGATTATGTTTGTAAACTGGTCTGTTCCTCTGGGCATATTAGATTGCATTGGATTCAGAGGTTTCACTTTTACATGATTAAATAATGATTAAGGCTTTGATTGGGCCACATCAGTAGGAAAAAACAATGTGGCAGAGGAAACAGTGGAGTTTTAATGCTGGAGCCCTGGGAAGTAAATACACAGAGAAGCAGATATGTGAGGAAAGAGAGAAGGCTTCATTAGACACAACAGAGGCCCTGGGAAAAGAGACAAGCTGTTTGCCTGATAGTTTACAGCTGGACTTGTGGAGAGACCAGAGCACCTGAGCACACAGAGACGAGACTTATCCCAGCCTACAGCTGATACTGGAAGAAGCGGAGACCATGGAGCCTTAAGAGGAAGAGGAGACCTGTACCCTTGCAGACGTTGACAGCCATCTTGCTCCAACACATAGCAACTGACTTTGGTGAAGGATGTAACTTATGCTTTTATGACCTGGTAACTGTAAGCTTCTACCTCGAATACCCTTTATAAAACCCAACAGATTTCTGGTATTTTGAATCAGCACTCCTATGGCTGACTAATACAATATACAATCAGCATCATCTCCCATTCTCAATCCATCTTCTATTTCATAGTAACCTAGAGTTTACCTCTGTGAGTTTATACATCATATTTAGTTCATATCAGTGAGAACATACAGTATATGTCCTTTTGTGTCTGGCTTATTTCACTCAGCATGAGAGTCTTTAGGTTCATACATGCTATCATACACATCCCAATTTTCTTCTTACAGCTGAATAGTATTCCATTGTATGTATATACCACATTTTGTTTATACACTCATCGGTTGATGGACACGGGTTGTTTCCATATTTTAGTAATTATGAATAGTGCTGCTATGAACATCGGTGTACAAATGTCAGTTTGCATCCTTTTAGTTCTTCTGAATATATTCCTAGTAACGGGAATGCTGGATCATAAGACAGTTCTGTATTCAGCTTCTTGAGGTAATGCCAAACTGTCTTCCACAGAGGCTGCACCATTCTACATTCCCACCAACAGTGAAGGAGTGTTCCTGTTTCTTTCCAGTACTTCTAGTTTTCTATGTTTTTTTTTGTTTTTTTTTAAAAATGGCCATTCTCTAAGATGTGAAATGGTATCTTATAGTTTTGATATGCATTTCCCTAATAGCTAGTGATCTTAAGCATTTTTTATATGCTTTTTGGCCATTTGTATTTCTTCTTTGGAGAAATGTCCATATAAAGTTTGTTGCCATTTTTTAATGGAGTTGCTTGTCTTTATCATTCAGTTGTAAGATCTGTTTATATAACGTGGATATCAAACCCTTATCAGATATGTGGTTTCCAAATATTGTCTCCTATTGAGTAGGCTACCTTTTTACTTGCCAAAATCTTTTTAAGAACAAAAGTGTTTACTTTTGAGGAGGTCCACTTTATCTATTTTTCTTTCATTGCTCGTACTTTGGATGTACGGCTTAAGAAACTACTGCCAACACAAGATCTTGAAGATGTTTGCCTACATTTTCTTCTAGGAGTTTTATGGTTGTACATTTTATATTTATGTCCTTGATCCATTTTGAGTTAATTTTTGAATAAGGTGTGAGATGGGGGGCCTCTTTCTTTTGGATATGGATTTTCAGTTCTCCCAGCACCGTTTGTTGAATAGCCTGTTCTGGCCCAGCTGGGTGGGCTTAACAGCCTTTTCAAAAATCACCTAACCATAGATGTGAAGATCTATTTCTGAGTTCTCGATATGGTTCCATTGGTCAATCTATCCTTATGCCAGTACCATGCTGTGTTTTTTTTTTTTTAATTTTTATATTTTTATTTTTTTTACCACTGTAACTAAGTAATATGCTTTAAAGTCCAGAAGTGAGTCTTCCAATTTTGTTATTTTTAAAGACATTTTTGGCTATTCGGGACCCCTTACCTTTCCAATAAATGTGATAATTGGCTTTTCCATTTCTCCACAAGAGGCTGTTGGGATTTTTATGGGGATTGCGTTGAATATTTGGGTAGAATTAACATCTTAAAGATATTTAGTCCAATTTTAAGCAATCAGCACGACATAAAAACATATAAATGGAAAGAAACTTGGAAAAAGGAATAAGTAAGATTAAAAGGTAAAATTAATGAAATATAAAAGACAAAGTAGAAAAGAAATCTAATACACCATTCTTTGAAAAGTCTAACAAAATAGTTATCGCCCTCATAAGACTCAGTGAGGAAAAGAGCAAAAGCAGTTGATAGTGGAAACAGAAAAGATGCATCCACAGATGAGTGTAAAAGAATTACAAAGGAATACTGCATCCAAGTCTCTGGCAATAAACCCACAAATCAACAAGAATGATTTGAAAATTAAGATTATAAATGACCAAAATCAGCCTTCAAGGAAGTAGAAAATGTGAATACACCTATTTCTGTGGACTTAGTAAAAATAAATCTTAAAGTATATATGGAAGAATAAATGCCTGAACATAGTTAAGAACAGTATTTTAAAAAAATGGAGAATTTGCCTTGTCATATATAAAGTCTCTGTACTTTAATCAGTAAAGTATTAGTGTTGGAGTAGTAAAACAGGTCAACAGAATAGAAGAGAAAATGATTTCCAGTAAGTATGAGAATTTAATATGCATCAGAGGTGGTAGCTCAAGTCAGTGGGAAAGAGATGGGTTGATATCTGATGGCTGTTACAACTGGCTGTCTACCTGGAAGAAAATAAAATTGGACACTTTTTAATTATATATATACACACACACAAACTCTAGATCGATAGACTTTTAAATGCAAAAAAGAAAAATTATGTAGGGCAATCTCAGAGACTTATGTGCAAGATGGGAGCCAGGGATACTTTGAAATTTTAAAAAATGGCAGACACTTGGTCATACAAAATTATTTTATGGTAAAATAAAATATATTTGCAAGACTATTTGCAATTGAAATGACAGGAATAACATCTACAATAAACGCTTACAAATTGACAAGAAAACTGATTAAAACTGAACAAAACAATATGCAATTAATGATTATGCAATTAATAGAAGCACAAGTACAAATAGTCTCCAAGCATTGAAAGTTAAAATTCATTATTAGTCACTATGAAGCAGGTATATGTAAAATAAAATGGCAGTGAGACCATAGAAAATTAAAAAGAGCTATCATATCTGTTGCTGGTGTGGATATAGAGAAAAAGAAGCTATAGCTTTTTGGGAAGGCAATCTAGCAACATCTTTTAAAATTATAAACACACAGATCAATATATACTACATACACCTATTCCCTTCAACTTCAGTTCCACTTCTGAAATGCTATCCTATAGAACAAACTGCCAACATAGGAGGTTATGAGAAGAGAATGTTTTGTTGTGACATTACTTGCGGAGATAACACAATAGAAGACAAAGGTAATGACTATCCATAGGAGAATGATTAAATTATAAGTCAGGACCATGGATATTATGCAACCATAGAATAGAAGAAATACAGGTATAGCAAATGTTTGAACAAGAAATGTTGAATGAGAGTCAAATTACTAAAAGGTATACATACTCTGATCATATTTTTTATAATGTAAACAATGGGAAAATCTGTTTATGCCTGGATATAATTATCTGATAGAAAAAATATAGAAGGAGATGTATTTGTGAGGGGTATAACAAGCAAATAAGGAAAAGGAAAAACCACTAAAACCCTGCAAAATGGTGTTTGTGATATTGTCACACTTATGCTTTTATATACAATGTATCTACAACCTATACTTTTATATGCAACTTGTATAATAGATGAGTATGTATAATTTGTTTTTAGAGAAAGAACATGAAAACACAGGCAGTTTTCCTTGTCCAAATTCTTTTTAGAGGAGATAATCCAAGATGGCATTGGAGTAGCTCAGGCAGGGCTTAGGTCTCTTGCATAACACAGAAGGCATAGAAATAGTATGAGGGAGCTGCTTTGGGGACCTTCAGGCCAGGAAAGTGCCACATGCATTATCCACAAGGGACTGGGGACACAGACGGAGCGGTCAAAGGGAAAACCATGAGTTGATACTGTGGCTGGGGGTGTTGCCCATCCCCCACCCTGGAGGCGAACAGCCTCAGTAAAACCTGTGGCTGAGCAGCCAACATAGAAAAACAGATTCCTCCCAGGGAAGAGGGAGGATGCAGTGGAGGGCTGAGTGTAGTTTCTGTTTCGGTGAATATAACTGCCATAACTTGCTAGCTCAGAAGAGGTAGTACAAATTGACGGATTCATCTTTGTGGAAGGGTTTACCAAGGAATGCCATTTGCTGCCAGCCAGGAAAGTGACGGAAGACAGACTGGTCTCTCCTGATTCTTTCCCAGGCACGGTAGACCTGTTGGGTCCCATTAGCAGCTCCCTGCCACAGTTTTGACTACTTAAACAGGGCAATATTAAAGTTTTAGAAAAAAAACCTGAAATTCACAGAAGAGCTATGAAAGCAAACCACTAGGCAAGAGAGAGAAATTGAACAGCAGAACAAAATCATCAACATAAGCAGATGCTTAGGTATCAACAAAAGATAACCCACATTAAGAAACAGGAAGATATGGCCCACTCAAAGGAACAAGCCAAGAATCTAAATGAGACTCAGGATTTAAGACAGTTAATAAATGATCAAAAAACCTCCTTGATCAATTTAAGGAGAAGAAGGAAAATATGGCTAAAGAAAGAAAGGATATTAAGGTCATACTGTGTGAGCATAAAGAAGAATTTGAAAGCCTTAAAAAGTAACAGCTTATGAGAATGAAAAACAGTGGATGAAATTAAAAATACATTAGAGGCATATAACATTTGAAATGTTAGAGAAAAGTGAATTTGAAGATAGGACATTTGAAATTGAAAAGATAGAGAAAAGAATGCGAGAAATTGAACAGGGTCTCGGAACTGAATGACAAACACAAAATGCACAAAGATGAGTTTTAAAGAAGAGAATGGAAAAGGGGTAGAAAGAATATTTGAGGAAATAGTTTTCCAGCCCTTGTGAAAGACATGAATATCAATATTCAAGAAGGACAGTGTACCCCAAACAGAATAAATCCTAATAGATCTACTCCAAGACATCTACTATTTAGATTGTCAAAGTCAAAAAATAGGATTTTGAGAGCAGCAAGTGAAAAAGCATTATATTAAAAGGGTGCCTTAATAAGGCTAATGCTGATCTCGTTTCAGAAACCATGGAGTTGAGAAGGCTGTGGTAGAATATATTTAAGAAAAAACTACCAGCCAAGAATTCTTTATCCAGTAAAACTATCTTTCAGAAATGAAGGCAAGTTTAAAGTCTTCACAGACAAAAACTGAGAGTATGTCACCAAGAGACTGAATCTATAAGAGATCTTAAAGGATGTGTTACAGCCTGATAGAAAAAGACAAGAGCGCCCTGGAGAAGAGCGCAGAAATGAAGAACATAAGAGAAATTAAAAGGCTTAAAAGACGATAGTAAGATATGACAACAGAAAGCCAAGGGATAAAATGGATGAAGTAAGTAACGCCTTTATAGTAATAACACTGAATGTTAATGGATTTAACTCCCCAATTAAAGACATGGACTTATAGAATGGATAAAAAACATGAGCCATCTATTTGTTGTCTACAAGAGACTCTCCTTAGATGCAAGGACAAAATCAGGCTGAAAGTGAAAGGCTGGAAAAAGATATTCCACAGTAATAACAGTAAGAAAGTGGGTATAGCGATACTAATATTGGATAAAATAGATTTTAAATGCAAAACTGTTATATAAGAGTTGCAGTAGGTTACTATATATTAATGGAAAATTCACCAGGAAGAAAAAACAATAATAAACATTTATGCACCTAGAACAGGTGCCCAGAAATACATGATATATACACTGGTAAATATGAAGGGAGAGAGAAACATCTCACAATAATGGTTGGAGACTTCAATACTCCATCAGCATTAGATAGAACATCTGGACAGAGGATAAATAAACTGAGAGCTTGAGTAATGTGATATATGAACTAGATATAATAGACATTTATAGAGCATTATACCCCAAAACAGCAGGATATACATTCTTCTCAAGTGCTCATAATCTTTCTCCAGGATAGACCATATGTTGGGACATAAGTCAGATCTCAATAAATTTAAAAACACTGATATTATACAAAGCCCTTTCTCTGATCATTATGGAAGTAAGTTGGAAATTAACAGAAAAGGAAAATCCACAAATATATGGAAATTAAACAATACACTCTTAAATCAGTGGGTTAAAGAAGTTGTTGCAAGAGAAATCACATACCTCAAAACAATTGAAAATGAGAGCACAACATAAAACTTATAGGAAATACCAAAAGCATTGCTGAGAGGGAAACTTACTGCCCTCAATGCTTATATTAAAAAAGAAGAAAGAGGTAAAATCAAAGACCTAACTTCACACCTGGAAGAATTAGAAAAAGAACAGTAAGATAATCCCAAAGCAAGCAGAAAGAAAGAATAAAGATTAGAGCAGAAATTAATGGAAAAAAAAAAATCAACGGAACTAAAAGTTGGTTCTTTGAGAAGATCAACAAAATCGATAAACCCTTAACTAGATTAACAAAACAGATGCAAATGAAGTCAGAAATGAGAAGGGTGACATTACCACTGACCCAGCAGAAATAAGAGATCATAGGATACTATGAACAACTGTATGCCAACAAACTAGACAATGTTGATGAAATTGCCAAATTTCTGGAAACTCATAAACAAAACAAACCACACTGACCCTAGGAGAAACAGATGACCTCAACAAACCAACTACAAGTAAGAAAATTGAAACAGTCATCAAAAACCTCCCCAAAATGAAAAGTCCTGGACCAGATGACTTCATAGCTGAATTCTATAAATCATTTAAAGAAGATCTAATACCAATCTTGCTCAGACTCTTCCAAAAAATTGAACAGGAAGGAACGCTATCAAACTCATTCTATGAAGCAAACATCACCCTAATGCCAAAGCCAAATAATGATAGTATGAAAATAGAAAACTACAGACCAATTTCTTTAATGAGTATGGATGCAGAAATCCTCAACAAAATACTAGCTGAATCCAAAAGCACATTTAAAAAGAATTATACGTTGTGATCAAATGGGCTTTGTACCAAATATGCAAGGGTGGTTCAACATAAGAAAATCAGTATAAAACACCACATTAACAGATTGAAGAAAAATCACATGATCATTTTAAATGATGCAGAAAAGGCATTTAACAAAATACAACAGCCTTTCTTGATAAAAACACTCCAAAAGATAGGAATAGAAGGAAACTTTCTCATTATGATAACACGCATGTATGAAAAACCCACAGCTATAACATTGTACTTCATGGTGAAAGAATCAAAGCTTTCCTGCTGACATCAGGAACAAGACAAGAGTGTCCACTCTCCCCACTGTTATTCAGTATTGTGCTAGAAGTTTTATCTAGAGCAATTAGACAAGAGAAAGAAAAGGCACCCAAATAGCAAAGGAAGAAGTGAAACTTTCATTATTCGCTGATAGGATCCTATGCTTAGTTTTGTTGTGGATTTTTCTGTTAGAACTTAGACAGTTTTATCAATGTGGGATACAAGATTAATACGCAAAAATCAATAGTGTTTCTATATACTAATGAGCAATTTGAAGAGGAAGTCAGAAAAAAATTCCATTTACAACAAGGACTAAAAGAATCAAATATTTAGGAATAAATTTAAAGACATAAAGGACCTGTTTTCAGAAAAGTATAAGACATTGCTAAAAGAAACCAATGAAGATCTAAATAAATGGAAGGATATTTTATGTTAATGGGTCGGAAGACTAAATATGAAGATGTCAATTCTACCCAAGCTGATAAACAGATTTAATGCAATCCTGATAAAAATTCCAATATCCTTCTTTGTAGAATTTGAAAAGCCAATTATCAAATTTATATGGAAGGGTAAGGGCTACTGAATAGCCAAAAATAAGGAACGAAGTTAGAGGACTCTCACTTCCAGACTTTAAAGCATATTATCTAACTACAGTAGGAAAAACAGCATGGTACTAGCATAACGATAGACAGATTGACAAATGGAATCAAACTAAGAGTTCGAAAATATATCCTTATGTCTATTGTCAAGTGATTTTTGACAATACTGTCAAACTAACCCAGCTGGGTCAGAATAGCTTATTTAACAAATGGTGCTGGGAAAACTGGATATCCATATCTAAAAGAAAGAAAGAGGTGTGAACCTTATACAAAAATTAACTCAAAGTGAATCAAGGACCTAAATATAAAAACTAGAGCCATAAAACTCTTAGAAGAAGATGTGGGAAACATCCTCAAGATCTTGTGCTTACTGGTGGTTTCTTGAATCTTACACCCAAAGCACAAGCAATGGGGAAAAAAAAGATAAACGGGACTGCCTCAAAATTAAATACTTTTGTTCTTCAACAGACTTTGCCAAGAAAGTAAAAAGGCAGTCTACTCAAGGGGAAAATAATCTTTGGAAACCATGTATCAGATAAGGGATTGATCTCCATGTTATATGAAGAGATCACACAACAAAGTAACACGCCAACCCTATTAAAAAATGGGCAAAAAAATTGAACAGACATTTTTCCGAAGTGGAAGTACAAATGGCCAAAAGACGCAGGAAAAGGCATTCAACATCACTAGCTATTAGGAAAATGCACATCAAAACTACAATGAGGGAGTGGATGTGGCTCACGTGGTTGAGCTCCTGCCTCCTACATGGGAGGTCCTGGGTTCGGTTCATGGTGCATCCTGAAGTAAACAACAAGCAAAACAAATAGAAAAACCAATTCAGGGAAGCTGATGTGGCTCAGTGGTTGAGTTCCGGCTTCCCACATATGAGGTCCTGGGTTCAATCCCTGGCCCCTGGTACCTCAAAAACAAACAAACAAAAAACAAAACATAAAACTACAATGAGATATCTCATGTCATACAGAATGGCCATTAAAAAAAACAACAACAAAAAAACAAGTGCTGAAGAGGATGTGGAGAAGTAGGAACATTCCTTTATTGTTGGTGGGACTGTAAAATGGCGCAACCTTTGTGGAAGACAATCTGGTGGTTCCTCAGGAAACTAAATATAGAACTGCCATATGATCCAGCAATTCCACTACTAGTAATACACTCAGAAAAACTGAAAGCAAGAACGCGAACAGATATTTGCACACTGATGTTCATAGTGGCATTATTCACAATTGCTAAAAGATGGAAACAACCTAAGTGTCCATCAACTGATGAAAGGATAAACAAGATGTTGTGTATTCATGATGGAATATTATTCATTTGTAAGAAGAAATCAATTGGGGAAGCACATGACAACATGGAAGAGATTATGTTGCGTAAAATAAGCCAGACACAAAAGGGACAGATATTGTATGGTCTCCCTGATGAACTAAATACAATGAGTAGGCTTCTAGAGTTGGGTTATGAAGGGTAGGTTGGTAGGAGATGGAATGTGGGATGAGAAGGGGTGAAGAGGCTGGATGTATGTAGAATGTTTAGTAAAGTCAAATGTGTAAATATGTGGTAATGGTTGGACTTGATGGTAACACATTATAATGAATGAATTTAACAAACTTATTTTATGGATGTGATTGTGGCTGAAATGAGTAGTCTAGGAAGATTAATGTTGGAGGGCAGTTTGGAGGGTAATACTGGGAATGTAGAACAATGATTTTGGAAGTAGATGAGGATTGTATCTATAAATCTGTATTCTGTAAATACAGAATGTTCTAAAGGGTGTTAAAATGTGATACATGGGAAAATATAGCTAATATAATTTTTGGACTATAGTTAACATTGTAATGTTTTTGTAGCAAAAGCAAAGTTGGGTACTATATTCTGAAGGTGAAAAAAAAATATGGAGTTTGGTTTTGTGAGACATAAGATTAAGCATTTTTCTCCATTTTTTAAAATTAATGAGACCTTGACTATGTCATTTAATCTTTGTTCATCTGTGTAGCTTTCTGAACACAAGGAACAACTGAGTTGGAATTAGTGAGATAAAAGTGCCTGAAAAAGAGCTTTTTAGGAGTAATGTTTCTATAACTTGTTGAACTGACTTTTTCTGTTTTTATTTTTGTGAATTTGAAATTAATAAATTTAAAAACTAAATCTTCTTTAGACCCTTGCAATAGGGTGACTTCAACCAAACACAAATTTTCTCCCTTTTTGGCTGGACGTCCAGCAGTTCACATCAGAATCTGTTCTTTTGTGATGCTTCCTTCTACTCAAGAGAGGTTATTCAGGCCCTGTGCTCTTTTGATGCTGTTTCTGTGACTCAAACACAACTTTCCATACTGTACATGTTTGTCATTAGGCTGTTAGCTCCCTAAGGCAGACATTTGTTCATATAAACTCATGTTTTTTCACATTTACTCACCATGAAGTTTTCAGTGAGAACTGATGGTTTCAAATAAAATAGAAATTGAAGATTTGTGGATAGTGTATGCAGTCTTACTTCAAGATCCTTTTTTGCTCCATATTTTATTTTAGTTGTATGATACCCTGAGAATTCTGATTCACTTGAGTAGTGACAATTGTTAACAGCTTTTAAAGTTTCTCCTTAGCTATACAGACATAGAAGCTTAAGAGAAGAAATAGAGAAAGCTTTTATATCCAAGTTGAATAACAATATGCCAGCTGTTCTTGTTATCATGAACAGAAAAGAAAGACCCCCAAATTTGCAGCAAACATTAAAACTACAATATGATCCAGAATAGGTGGGCATCCTGTCTTGTTGCTGGACTGAATATAATGGCATGATGAAAGCACATTTCAATCAGATGTGCCTGAGCCTGGGTGCATGTGTGATTTAACTTGGCACATGTGTGTACTTGGGTAGTGTATTTCTGTGAGGATGGACATAAAAATTCACCAGTCCTAGATTTAGGAAAAGATGAGTGTGGTGAGCTTTTTGTTTAATGATGTGATTGTGTATACTGTGATATCAAGAGAAGCTTTATTTCAAGGTCTGAAAAAGCACCAATTAACCTGACCACAGAGGGTACTGCTTTGGTGAGTTTCTTTATGTAAAAATTTGGGGGTAGTACCCATGCAGTTGTGACGGTCATGCTTTATTGTATATTTTAAAATAAATACATTGCAAAAAGCTAAGTGTTTGTGGAAATCTTGAAGTATTGCTATGGAACCTTTGGGTTTCTTGGAACATAGAGCTCTGCTGTGCTAGTGTAGTTGGGGAGAAGGTCATTAGGAACTGCATTTTGGGTTTTGAGGATTTTATTTTTGGTTGTATAGTGAAAATGCTTATTCTGGTATAATCTATTTTGTGATTTCTCCAGGATTTGTCTTGCTCCACATTAACAATATTATCACAATTTAAATATCTTAACTTCAAAAGAACACATTGATTGAAGACAGATATTGGGACATAACATATATTAAGAAATTAATGAAATTAGAAGCTGAGAAAACCTTTTAATAGAACTATCCTGTAAATACTCTCAAGTAGCTGTTTTTTTTTAAAACAAACAAACAAACATAAGGCCCTAAATACTTGTATAAAACAAATTAAATATATTTACTTATACATTTTTGTAATAAAAAGCAAGATTTGCAATGCAAATATTATTTTTAAATGGCAAAAAAGATCAATAACATAAGATTTCTGTTTGTCCAGGAAATTCTTATTCCTTTGAAGGTAGGAGTATGGTAACCTCACTTGTTGCAGGATGGTGCAACAACTTTCTTAAAATGATCCTTCACCATTATCTGACACTTACCTGTGGTTATGCCTTACCTTTTTTACTCAGTATTTCCAATATTTCAGTATTCCAGTATTTCAGTATTTCCATGGAGTATCTCTTAGTAGTAATTGACCTTGTATTATGACATTTATGAGACTTTAAAAAAAAATTTTTTTTTTCTCACATTAAATAGCTTCTGACAGTAACTTTTGATCCCTCTGTTAGGATGCACATCATTGTGTGTATATTTCACAGCTTGGGCTACGGTGACATCGATAACCAAACCATTCTCAGCCTGTTGGAATGATACCATCATCACATGCTCTGCACTGTAGCCAGATGTTATTCAATTATTGTTTTCTCTCTTTCTCTAAGTACAATAATTGAAACAATTCTTTTTACAGCAGTTCTATTGTTAAATGTTTCTGGTGTTTGTGTTCCTGAATAAACTGTATTTGGGGATACATTTTAAGAGTTGAGTCTCAAGTTTTCTAAACTACAACTTTGAATACCTCCTACTCATCTGTTTAGCATCTTTCAGGTCATCCCTATTGCCTTCAGAATAAACTTCAAACTCTTGTGTGGGCAACACCGCTTCTCCAGTAAAGTTTGTTGTTCCCTGCATGTGGGTACCAGTAAGGAGGTGAGTCCGGTCTGCTTGTCTACTCCTCCAGCTGTGGACCTGGCGGCAGTGGTGGGGGGGGGGCATTTCCAGTTCACTCAGAGGCCTTGTGTGGGCTAGTGGAAGTCCAGTCATCGTTCATCTGGCTTCTGCTTTCTTCTTAGGCTTCCTCCTTTTTTCTGTCTCTCAACACCACAGACGTGTATTTACAGTGTGAAGTTCTTCAAATATACTATGCTTTCCATGCCTTTGTGGTCATAATAATTAGAACTTACCTGGCTTATGCCAGACATTGTTCTAAGTACTTTGTATGCATTATTTTGTTTAACCCTTACAGCATTCAAATGAGATAGGTGCCTTTATTGCCCTCATTTAAATACAAATGAGAAAGTTGCAGCTTGGATCACACAGGAATTCTGGAAGACAGACAGGAAAAGAGGTTAGAACTCCCAAGTGAGGAGGCTGTAGGAACAAATGGAAGACATGGGGTACCAGCTGAAGACCTGATGATGACTCCTAATGCCACTACCCTCACCGTCTCTGCCAAAAGGTTCTGATGAAACAGGAGCAAAATAACTTTTTATTTTGACCTGGAGAGCAGATCAAGTCCATTCGGCCCAAATACTCTGTCCAACTGGTTTTCGAACCAGAAGACTTCGATATTTCCAATCTCCCTTCGGTTTCATTTCTGCCAAATTCTTGGGGGCCAGAAGCTAATCTACTAGACCAGTATTTCACTGGAATAGTATTTCCCTATGGCTTGGTTTTTAATTGTGTTCTGAATTTAGTTTATATTCCTAAATGGCTTTACAAGTTTTTGTTCTCCCTGTACCCTCAGAGGAAGTTATGTGCTTCTGAACCTCTTGGGTACCATTTTAGTAAATTAAGAATTCAGCTTACTGAATGGTACCCTTGTGGCCTGAAAGAGTTAACACAAGTTTAAGTACCTTATTTATTCCCAGGGAATAATTTATGCATTAGAGTGTGGCTTAGTATCTAGCTAGTTACAAACACATTACAGAATGTATGTCTTTTTTTTTTTCCCTTTGTAAAGTAGATTTGAGTTCCCCAAAACAAATGGAGATCAAATGTAAATGTAGGAATCCTGCTTAAGTATTAAGTATTTATTAAATGTAATGCTTAAATGAGAGAAGGGATATTATGATAATAAATACGAAGCTAGATTCAAACCTTAGTGGTTTATTTCTGAGAGACTTTGGTAGACTGACCTCTCTAAATTTTTCTCCTCTACAAATGTGGGGACACAGCATAGTGCAGTGGTTTTGCAGTTAAGTTTTAGTGGCACACTGCCTGGGTTCCATTCCTGGCTTCACTACTAGTTAGCTGTATGACCTTAGGCATTTTAATTAACCTCTCTGACTCAACTTTTTTCATCTGTAAACTGGAATAATACTGGTACCTACCTTAAAGTTGTATAGAGATGAAAAACAGTTGTTATGAAAAGTAAGTGATTAATGAATATGAGCTGTTGGTTTTATTATTCATACTTTTGAGTTTTTGAGCACATCAAATCAAATGAGAAAAGTGCCAAGCACTGTGCCTGAAACAGTAGCAAGTGCTGAGTAGAGGATAGCTTTTTGCTATTACAGATAGTTCATCTGCAAAGAGTTCCAGTTGTAAGGTGCAGATATAATAAGCCACTCATAGTATAATAAATTTTTATGCTCTGCTTCTTGTTGCCATGTTGTTAGGGTTTGTTCTATCTCTGGAATACGCTTTCTCATGTTTTTGTATATGTCGTCCTAGAGTTTAGATGGCTGGCTTTTCTCTCTCCTTCTCTTCCCCTAGGCAGTAGCATCTTGAAGTGCCCTTTACTTTTGGCATTTTTGTCATTTCCCTTCTGCATCCCTACCCCTTCCTTTCTCCATTGCTTTCAGGTGCCCTTGGTTGCATAATAATCATCCTATACATATGTGAATAACTTTGGCTTTATGAGGGCTGTGTTTGTGATAAGAGCGGGGGTCTGGCCCTTAGTAGACCATGGCTTGTTATCACTTATGGGAAAGTTATTCTTGGAGTCACTCATCCAAAAGAGACTTACTCCTCAGCCTGGGAACTGGCACATGGGTTGTGAAAGAACTCTAGGTTAGCCAGCATGAAATTCTGCTTGACTCTTGGTCCTAAGCACTTTTGGTCAAAATGTCCAGGAGGGAGTTTTCCTGGCATGTGTTAGGGAGGGGCCAGCTATGTGGAGTCAGATGGAGGACTAAGAAATGAGGAATATGGGAAGGAACCTGTGAAGTTATACTTCCTTTTTGGGCCAGAGTAGTGTCATAAGACGGCATTTTGGTTTGGTAGATGTAAGGGGTTTACTCTGAGTTTCAGGTGCTGATAAAGTAGGAGGAGGATGAAGTTTGACTTGGGACCTTTATGTGTCTTGTTGTTTATGCCATCTTTTTTTATGTAGCACAGTAATGAAAGTTCATGCTGCTGGCGGTATATGGGGTTACTGTGAGGTCCCCCAATAGTTTTGCTTGGGGGTGGGGCAAACCTTTTGGATTTGGTTGGTATATCATGGATCAAAGGAGAGAGAGGGACAGAGACTCCACCACCAACCTCTAGGCCAGCAAATAACATGATTTAAAAGTAATAATAGGATGAATGTATTACAGAGGCAAAGGATGTCATTCAACAATGAGCTCAGAAAAACAAGAATGCCACAAAAAGTTTGCCCATGCCTATGCAAGCATATATAGAGTATTCTAGGGCAGGCATAGGACATAGTGGAAATGGATACTACTTGAATGCCACAAACCTCTGACACGAGTAAATAACTCCCTTTGTTGTGATTCCAGATTTTCTGAGAGCTCATCTGATCATTACTTGTTCTCCTATGTAACTTACATGGAGGGATTACATTGAAAAGAAGAGTTTAGTATTCTGTCATCTTGGCAATTACCTTTTTTTTTTTTTTTAATAACAATATTACTAACATGGCATTTTGCTTTAGATAATTTATTGCTTTTAAGTTTGGTTGGCCTGAGGCATTTTTCTTGAGTCTAATCAACTCCTAGACTGGACCACAGGCTGAATGTCTTGTCTTGGACTGCTAGTCTGGAGGCATTTGGCATTGGCCAGATAGTCTTCTCCTGACAGTGTCCCAGCTTTTTCTTCTGTAGTCACCAAATATGTCATATTAATTTTACTTTGTTTTATAATGCTAAACTTTATACCTGCTTGTTCACTTCTTACAATTGAACATACAGTATGGGTGTTTGCTGAAAACTTAAAAAAAATTAGACTATTATCAGTTCTTTGCCCATTAAAAGTAAAGTAACACTTTTGTTTCTGAGGAATTTGTTTTCAACTGGTTTTATTTTGGGCTAGGTGTTAAAAGAGAATTATGATAGGGTAAACATAATTAGTGGCATTTGGTTGCTGCAAGGGTCAATACTATCTGATATATAGATATCTATTTTGTGATAATATACTTTGTTTTTATTGGCTAAAACTAGAAGACTAAAAGCAAATTTGAAAGCAGCTTGGTTACTGCCTAAACAGCAGTTCTGAGACTCTATGACCATCACTTTTAATGGACAGCTTGTACTTCCATGGATTAGTTAATCTTAAAGACCAGATGTATTGAAATTTCATAAAAATTTTATATCCTGTGTTTTGCTATCAGCCAAAAGCATGAGAATTTATTAACTAGGAAAGTTAATCATCACCCTATCTCAGTGAGAAAACAAGCATATAAATAGTAAGAATAAAAATTGATGAATCATTTTATTTACCTAATAATTTACTGTTGTTACTTGAAAAGAACACAAGAGGAAAATTAGAAAACACACACACACACACACAATGGACCTGAAGACCATTGTCTTTTAGGAAGAGAAAAAATATAGAAGAAACAGGAAAAACAGAAAGCAAAAATAATATGATATAAATCCAAGTGTAAGTAATTACAATAAAGACCTGATTTCTTTAAAAAAAACAACAACAAAGCACAAAGTTGTCCTGTTGGATTTTAAGAGAAAATCTATTGAGATGCTTTGTTTGCAAGAGGCATATATCTATAAAACATAAAAATACAGAAAGCAAAATAATGGAATCTATTTCAGTTTAATTCTAATAAAAAGCTGGTATAATTGTTGATCAGTCAAACTAGACAAGGCAGCAAAAGGCATTCTGAAGATGAAGAGGATCACTACTCAATTATAGAAGGTTCAGTTTACCAGATAGAAAAACTTCAAATATATAGGCACCCAGTAACCCAGAGTGTAAATTATATAAAGCAAAAGTCTATAGAAACAAAAGGCAAATAGCCAAATCTATAATCCTAGTGGAAAATCAAAATGCTTTTCTGAATAATTGATAGAACTAGGAGACAAAAAACTTTAGAAGGATAAAGAGAAGATTTAAATAATGCTGAACAAATTGGACTTAATGGACATTTATAAAATGTTATATTATCTGTATATCTCATTCTTTTGAAACGCGTGGAACATTTCAAAAGTTAATTATGTATAGGTCTATCAAGCAAGCCTTAGCACAATTTCAAATAATTGAAATTATGTGGAGTATGTTTTCTAATCATAGTTGAATTAAGCTAGGAATCAGTAATCACAAGGTAATATGGAAATCCCCATATATCTAGAAATTTTAAAAAATATACTTTAAAATATATCTTATATGTTAAAGAATTATAATGGAAATTTAAAAATGATTTAAAATCAAATAGTAATTGTTGGAAAAATATGGCGCTCACTGGGACGCAGAGACTGATGATTGCAGGCAGGAAGTTTATTGAGAAGCTCTCCCAGCGGAGGGGGTCTAAAGAATAGACTTCAGCCCACCCATGGAAGGTGGTGGATATGACTTTATACAGTACAGCAATAGGCGGGGAAACCTTAGTCCATGGGGAGGGGGGTTAGAGACTGAGCTCAGCCTGGGGCCAATAAGGGGCAGTAAAAATGAATTCTTCCTGTATATGCCTTGGGGGTAGTGGGCTAGGAGGTAGAGTGTTCTTGGAATGAGGGAGGGGTTGGTGGCCCTGGGCCCAGAAAGGGTGAAGGTCCTTATCTGCTCCACTCTCACTGTGATATGGATCTTTTGTTCATTCTTGGGGGAAGATGGCCTGCCTCTGTGCTTGTAGGCATGGCTTTATGACCTATTAATCGTTGCAAACCTTCTAAGGGGGAGCCTCTAACAGAAATACTGTCTATTAAAACTAGTATAAAACTAATGCAGTGCTTAAAGGTAAAATAGCCTTAAAAGCTGAAATTTGTATAAAAGAAAGACTAAATTTAGTGAACTAAGCATCTTTTATAAGAAACTAGAAAAAGAACAAGTTAAAACCAAGAAAGCATATAATAAATGTGAGAGTAGAAATTATCAAATAGAATGCCATCAGAAAGAAGATCAATAAAGCAAAAAGTTGGATCTTTGGAAAGGCTAATAAAATTGATAAGAAAAGCCAAGTTCATGCAGATAAATTTGAAATTTTAGGTGACATGGACAGTATATCAAAATGGATTCAAGATGATAGAGATGTGTGAATAATCTTATAGCTATATAAAAACAATTACGAAATGTCCCCACAGAGGAATCTCCAGGCACAGGTGACTTTCTAGTGATTCCTATTACATATTCATGGAACAAATAATTCCAATCTTACACAGATTTTCAAAGAAGAGAAAAAGAGGCCAAATACCCCAATTAATTTTATAAGGCTAACATAACCTTGAAAGCAAACCCTGACAAAGTCAGTAAAATTTATAGACCAATCACGTTCATCAAAATAGTGTAAAAATCTTTAGCAAATTATTAGCAAACCAAATACTGTGTATTAAAAGGTAATACATACTGATGTTTAATGAATGTAGAAGTTTTACTTAGCTTGACTGTGGAAGTGTGGAAAGGGATAGAATTGATGGTAACACGTTATATTGAATATAATGAACACACCTGGTTTATAAATGGAATTGTGGCTGAAAGGAGTAGTCTAGGAATGTAAATGTCAATTGAAAGGAAGCTAGAGAATAATCTAGGAACTGAATAACATATTGAACCCAGAGGTGGATGGAAATTGTGGTTAATAGTATAAACACAAGAATGTTCTGTGTACTAGAACAAGTGTATGTCACTATTACAAGGTGGTAAAACTATAGAGATACATGGGAAAAATACAATTAATGTAACCTGTGGTCTATAGTTAACAGCAATATTGTAATATTCTTGCATTGATGTCAAAGAAGTACTGTGTTAATAATAGGGGGGTTGGGAAAAAAAATACCAAATGTATGCTGTAGACCATAATTAGTGGTAATAGTCTGATGATATCTCATAATCTGCAACAAATGTTCCACAATAATATATAATGTGTTAGTGGAGGGTTGTTGTATGGGAATTGGGCACATTTGCATGATTGTTTTGTAGGTTTACAATTTCTCTAATTAAATAAAACAATGCAGATGATGAATTGCCTTTTTCCTAGGAGTTTATCATAATGAAATTGATTTAACATTAGAAAACCAGTTATCACATTTATAGATGAAGGATAAGAATCATAGGATCATTGCAATAAGTGTGGAAAAAAATTTGATAAATTCATCATTTATTTGTTTTTAAAATTTGTAATAGAATGCAACTTCTTAACCAAAACCAAACACAGCAAACATCACACTTAATGGTGATACGTGGAAAGCATTCTCTTGTATGATGTGAAACAAGACAAGAATGTCAACTATTACCACTTTTATCCAACTTTGACCAAAGAGTCTAGTTAATGCAGTAAGTCCAGAAAAAATGAATTAAAGTTTTATAAAAGTATTGGAAAGGAAGGAAAACTATCATTGAAAAAATAAACAAAACCCGCATGAAATCATGTTGGCTGAACCTGGTAACTAAAAATTACCAGCATTTGAGTGTACTTTTCTTGATGTCCAAATATTTGATATTTATTTATTCCAGAGATCTCAGGTCTTTTTGTGAAGAATTCTCCTTTTCTGGGAGGTTAGTGATCATCTGTTAGATTAGGAAATTAAGTCTAAATGGGGAAAGATTATCCCTGCTGGCAGCAAGAGGGTGTGTCAGGACTAACAAGTTTGTGGATTTATTGAAAACACTGAGATTTTCACCCAGATTTTAATTTATTGCCCGTGGCCCCTGTTTTCATTTTTCTAGAGGCTGGTAGACTAGCTGAGACTAGCTGAGTTGTGTGACCTTGGGCCAGACGCTTAAGGAAATTTGAGATTCAGGTTGAAGTAGATTATTTCTACTCAGTATCTAAATAATAACAGAAGCACTCTTACACTCTCACATATACAGTGTTTTTATGTATCTGCACCCCTTCCCATTTATATTTCTGAGGAAAAGAAAGATTTTTTTTCTGGTTATTAAGGATTGTTGGTGATCTGGGGAAATCTTCTCTCCTCTCCTCCCTCTTTTTTAAAATAGTGTGAAAAGATCCAGGCATTCACAGCTTCACTAGGAAATGGGTTCTGGCCTATGTTTTCAAAGAGTTGGGAATATCAAACGGAACACACATCAGGTTAAGATATAATTTGTCATGCCATGGATGCAGGAAAAAGCTATGTATGAGAATAGCTTGTTGAAGGAGAGAGGATCTGTCTTGAGGAAAAACAAGGCATAAAAGGGCACATTGAGCATTAGGCAGGAATATGTGATTTTTCTGGTGATCTTTTCCCATTAGTTGCTTTTTTTTTTTTTTTTTTTTTTTTTT
>JAQZBX010038092.1:0-23539 GCA_029593785.1 Cabassous unicinctus | reverse complement strand
CCTTAAACCATATTTAGTCTCTAAATAAAAACGATTATAATTATATATATTTATATTTCTGCCTAAAAGTATTGAACTGTATGTTGAATATTGGAGGCTGAGTGTGGGTCTCTGCTGCTGGAACACTGAGCACTCAGCAGTGGCTGTAGCCAAGTCAGCCTTGGTGAGGGAAAGTCCATGTTTCTGAGCCCATGAATAACCTCCATCCCTACCACCATGTTCAATTTGTTCTTGAGCCCATTGGGCAATGATAGAGTGGCTGAAGAAAAAGGCTAAGCTCTAGCCACAGAGTGGGTCATCTCATCTACTTGATTTTTAAAATTTTCCTCTGCTGAGCTCACCCTTTGGTGAGCATTCTTGTGGGACACAAATATTTTCATATTTTTTGCCCACTCAGAAAAGTCTATCCACATACCTCTTCCACAGACCTCTTTGTCACCAGTTTTCTAATTATGTCCCTTCCAAGTCTCTGACCATCCAGCCAAACCATTGGCAACAGCCCTGAATCAGTGTACAAACGCACCTTCAGCCATTTCTTCTTCCACAACCATGTGCACTGCTCAAAGTTCTGCCCACTGGGAGGATTTGCCCTCACCACTGTCCTTCAGGGATGTCCCAGAAAGGGGCCTCACTGCTGCAGCTGTCCACTTCTGGGTGGTACCTGCATATTGTGCAGAACCATCTGTAAACCACACCCGAGTTTTCTCATCCTCAGTCAACTGATTTTAAGGAACTCCTCAAGAGCCCATAGCTGTGGTCTGGGAAAGAGAAGGTAACATGGCAGGAATGGTGACCATGGGCATTTGGGCTACTTCCTCATGTAACTTCCTTGTGCCTTCAGGACCCGCTCAAGCTCTAGCTCATGTATACCACTTCCACTTTATTATGGAGTGTTGCTGTGCATGCCCAACTTTATGGTTTGGTGGGTCAGACAACACCCAGCTCAAGATAGGCAACTCAGGTATCATGGCAACTTGGTGGCCCATGGTTAAGTGTTTAGTCTCTACTAAACTAAACTAAAGCCCAGTAGCAGGCCAAAAGCTGTTTCTAAAAAGAGAGTAGTGATCTGCAGAGGCTGGCAAGGCTTTCCTCCAAAATCCTAAGGGTCTGCATTGTGATTCTCCTATAGGGGCCTGCCAAAGGCTCCAGATGGCATTTCTATTTGTCACTGACACTTCCAGCACCATTGGATCTGCTGGATCATATGGCCCAAGTGGCACTGCAGCTCTCACAGCAGCTTGGACCTGTCACAGAGCCTTCTCTTGTTCTGGTCCCCACCCAAAACTAGCAGCTTTTTTGGTCACTTAGTAAATGGGCCAGAGTAGCACATCCAAATGAGGAATGTGTTGTCTCCAAAATCTGAAGAGACCGACTAAGTGTTGTGCCTCTTTTTTGGTCATAGGGGCCAGATGCAACAGCTTATCCTCAACTTTAGAAGGGATATCGTGACATGCCCCACACAACTGGACACCAAGAAATTTCACCAAGATGGAAGGCCCCTGTATTTTTGTTGGATTTATCTCCCACCCTCTCTCACACAAATGCCTTACCAATACTTCTAGAGTCATTGCTACTTCTTGCTCACTAGGTCCAATCAACATATCATAAATATAATGGACCAGAGTGATGTCTTGTGGGAGGGAGAAACAATCAAGGTCCCTGCAGACAATATTATGATATAGGGCTGGAGAGTTGATATACCCTGAGGCAGGACAGTGAAGGTATATTGCTGGCCTTGCTAGCTGAAAGCAAACTGTTTCTGGTGGTCCGTACTAATGGCAATTGAGAAAAAAGCATTTGCCAGATTAAGAGCTGCATACAAGGTACCAGGGGACATATTGATTTGCTCAAGCAATGATACAACATCTGGGACAGCAGCTGTGATTGGACTCAACACCTGGCTAAGTTTATGATAATCTACTGTCATTCTCCAAGATCCATCTGTTTTCTGCACAGGCCAAATAGGAGAGATGAATGGAGATGTGGTGGGAATCACCACCCCTGAATCCTTCAAATCCTTGATTGTGGCACTGATCTCTGCAATCCCTCCAGGAATCTGGTATTACTTTTGATTTTCTATTTTGCTAGGTCAGGGCAGTTCTAGTGGCTTCCACTTGGCCTTTTCCTATTATAATAGCCCTAACTTCACAAGTCAGGGATCCAATATGGGGATTCTACCAGTTACTGAGTATGTCTATTCCAATTATGCATTCTGGAACTGGGGAAATAACCACCAAATGTGTCCAAGAACTCACTGGCCCCACTGTGAAACAGAACTGAAGTAAAACTCCATTGATCACATGATCTTCATAAGCCCAACTCTGACTTGCAGACTACAGTGATGTTTTCAGTCTCCTGGAATTAATGTCAATTCTGAGCCAGTGTCTAATAATCCCTGTAATGTCTGATCATTTCCTTTTCCTGAATGCACAGTTACCTGGTAAAAGACCATAGGTCTCTATGGGGAAAGCTGGGAGGAAGATTAACAGTATATTTTTGACAGTATAACAGGATCCTTCCCCAAGGGGACCTGGTCTTCCCCTCATTCAAGGGGCTCTGGATCTGCAAACTGTCTCAAGTCTGGGAATTGATTAAGGGGCCATGATTCTCAGTGTCTGTAATTCAAATTAGGGTTTTGTTCACTCGACTTAGAACTCTTCTGCTTATACAGATCAAGTTGGAATTTAGTAGACTGCCCATCTATTTCACTTCTAGGTACCTCATGATCTATTAACCAACACCATAGCTCTATGCAACTCAGAGTCTTTTGATTGCTCCTTTGAGTCTGCCTTTCATTGTGGTAGCCACATCCACCTTGTCTTTGGTGATTAACTGTTGCTACTTGGCTTCTACCAGCCCAAGATCCAATCATCCCCATAGTGTTTAAGGATTCTAGTTCCATGACAGCAGTTCCCATAGTAATAGCTAGATTACAGAGAAGAGCAAAGACAGAGTTCATCGAAGATGGAGTTAGTCTTACAAATTTATTCCTCACAGTTCCTGTTAAAGGTGTGTCTTCTGGACATACCTGGCAGAGGTGGGGGGACAGTGGGTAGGTCTTAAATGACAAATCCAGTCTAACATTCCAATCTCTCTAAGCCTTTGGATTCCCTTTTCTAAAGTATAACAAGGTAATTCGGGCATCTTGACCTCAGACATTCTAGGCCAACTTTTGGTCCATGTTTCAGCCAGCCACCAGAACAAACTGTTAGAACCCTTTCTAACCCCTCTAGCTACAACATTAAATCCAGAATCTTTGCTTAGTGGTCCCATATTGATAAATTCAGCCCAATCCAACTTTATATTCCATCCCCTATTATCCCATACCCTTAGTATCCATTCCCACACATATTCCCCTAATTTCTGTTTATATAAATTGGAAAACTCATAAAGTTCTTTTAGAGTATAGCATACTTCCTCATGAGTCACACTTTGTACTTTGCCTTTAGGGGCTTGTTGTGATTTTAGTCAAGCAATAGGTCTTGAAGAGAAGAGGGGTGGTGGGGGTGGGTAAGGAGAAGAATTAGAAATGTCTTGAAAGCTACTGACCTCAAGGAATTCCTTTGCATTTTGGTCTGGTGAGACAGGGTTAATCTCTTCAGGCAGGAGATGGAAGGCAGACTCCTCAGAGCAGGGTGGATGTTGGGCAGTGCAGGATGGAGTTTGGCTGGTACCTGCCTCAGGGCTGGGAGGAGGTCCAGACTCCCTGGGGCAGGTAGGAAGCTGGTTGAGAGAAGCTTGTCATTGTGTGGTCTTCATGGGGCAGACCATCACAGGTTTATCTGGCAAAGTCTCAGCAGAATTTAGGATTTCAATATCCCCACCAATATTATCATCAACCCATATGTCTCCATTCAATCCTCAGGGTTCCACTCTTTTCTACTCAATGCCCTTTAACAGCAGACACTCAGCGAGGTTAAGATTTTAGTTTCCTTTGTAACTCTGCAACTTGTACAATGATATTCTTGGTCTGGTTTTCGGAGATCTCAAGTCTGTGGTTGCATGAAATAAGATTTTCTTCCAGAGCACACATATAGTATAACTAACAATGACAAAGAACATGATGATGATAATTTCTAATAAACACTACTGTTCCTTAAATTCTTGATGTAGTAATACCTGCAACAAGGAGGTTATTGTTGTACTGTTTTTTGTTGTTTTTTTGTTTTTTTAGGAGGTACTGGGTATTGAACCCAGGACATTGTACGTGGGAAGCAGGCACTCAAACACTGAGCTACATCTTCTCCCCAGTGAGAGTTGGTTTTTTCATTTGTTTGTTTGTTTTTTAGGGAGTACCAGGGATCGAAACCAGGAACTCATACATGGGAAGCAGGTGCTTAACCACTTGAACTACATCCACTCCCCTGTTGTACCATTTTTAGGATGAAAAAAGTGAGATTTTAAAAGGTGAAGAGTCTTGCATAATGTGACCCAAGTACAAAGTTTCAGAACTAGAACACAATACTGAGAGGTCAAACTTTAAGATCAATCCTCTATATCTTACTTATGATAACAATAGGCTAGAAACCTGCCAAGAACATATCCAGAAAGCATAAAAGTGACCTTCTCTGAAGACCAAGTAACAGAAACAGGAACGCAAGGCACAGTCCATGTACCTAATGGACCCCAATGCCATTGAAACTTGATTCCAACATTGCACTCTACTGTCAGCTATTCCCGTAAGTAGACATTCTTCTCATGTTAGAGATCCAGGTCTGCACAACCAGCCATGCTTAACTGTGTTCTCTCCTGACAGGCATTTGACTCAGCCTCTGAAAATAGTAGTGTGTGACATTAAGCATAAAGGCAAACGTCTTTCCTCATTTTGTTGGGCTAAGATGAAAAGACCAATTCTGCCAACTTCAAAATTATGCTCAGTTTTTCCCTTGTGTATTAATTCTACCTATGAATAAAGCACAGTCAACAATGGGCTTCAGCACCTTGATAACTTTTTATAAGAGTCTTAGTCTATGAACTCAGAGACATGCATTCTGTTTCCAGGTAATATTTTCTAAGGATACTTTTGGACACTTAACACTGTGCTTTCACATTGTCAGCACTAGTCCTATCAGGGATTTGAACATACCAGGTACCCCACAATTGCCCTAACCACATAGCATACTGTGAGAATGGTGTCACTGGATCTAGAAGAAGGAGGAGGAATTACATGTCTCTATCATGGATGCCACCAGAAACAGGAGATAAGATTATGATCCCAGGGAGGCTGATGATCAGAAATTAAGTTGCATAACTCTACTTCTGTTGTAGACCAGATAGCTGAGGTTCCATGTATGTTTAACAATGGGAAGGAAAGAAGAGAATATTCAAAAGAAAGTGTGTATGTTGAGAACATGACTTTGCAAGTGCAGAGTAGAGACTGAGAATCTCAGAAAGAAAATAGCTTCATTCTTAAATTTTCTATTTCTCCTGAAAAGCACAGTAAAGCTAAGAGGTATGAAAATGGTAGCAGGTAGCCATGAGGTGGGGAGGGAAAGGCCCAACCAGTTGTCTAGAACACAGAATCAAACTGCCCAAACTTCCAGGTAATATTTTTTATTACATGGGGTTGGGAGGAGAATTTAAAATATAAGTAATGGTATTGTCACTCTTTTGTGTCAAAGAACTTTGAGGAATCTCTATGTTTTGGTAAAGCAAGCAAACAAAGACAAATGAAAATAGTGGTGACTCTGTACAAATACCAGTGATTAATGGGATGGAGGCTGTGTGTGGGCTGCTCACTGGTTGCAGGAGAAGCTTCATGCAGCCAGTGACTGCCTCCCTGCCCATCCCCTACTATTGGTTGGGATTGGGACAGAGCAGAAACTGTCCCTCCTCCAACTCCACATTATCAGTATCTACAATCTGACCCTTCTCCAGTCGCATCCCATCCTACCCTCTCTGGGTGGGACTTGCCCTGCCTGCCACCCTGCCCCACCTCTTTTTCTTGCTCATCTGCTGTCCCTCTCTCCCAGCCTGTCTGTCATCCCTTTCCAGCCCTGCTCCTCATGATACAGATACTAAGTATTGTAAAGTGTCCCCTAAGAGCACCTGGACTGCACCTCTATGCTGTTGAGAACTATCTCAACCGTTTTGTTCATTCTACCAGTTGCTTCCACACTCACCAAGTGCTGTTGTGGAACAAGCTTGCCATTTATAACCAGTTCTGTATTTTCCTCTGTGATCTTAGTTGAGTTTCTTCACCTGTGCTTCATTTCCTCTCTCATTAATAGAGAAAATAGTGCTTACTTTTCCTACCTTAATTTACCCCCCAGGAGTCCCAGAGAATCCAAATTTATATATAAATATCTTTTGTCCACTCAGCAAATTTATGGAGTACTTAGCAAATGAAAATGGTTGGAAAGCAGAAAAAGTATTCTATGAATATTGTGAGTCTTCAATTTCATGTGGGTCTGTGGGGAAGAAATCTACCACACTGGTATTTTAGGGGGCTATATAAAAAAACTACTAATAAATAGACTGAATTTTTTAGCTTTCACACACTGTAGGTACCAACTTCAGATTTGTCTGAGCAAGAAGCATTGTTCTTCATGTTTCCCAAACCTGTGAAGAGGGTAGAGAATGAAATTTTTCACTGGAGGAAATGATCACTTTGCTCTCCATGGAAAATAGAGCCCTGGCAAAGCAGCATTTCATACTACTTCCATCCTAAGTCTACTCATCCGGACAGTATCAGCCCCAATGCTAGAAACACCTTCAACTTACGGACACTACTGAGAATTCCATAGAGCTACTCCATCTCAAAATCAAAGTCTTGACTTTCACATTTAGCGGGATACTAAGAATGGTGAGCCTTCGTGGGTCTTCACAGTGGAAGAAAGCACTGCTTACTGTCTGCTGACGTCAACTCTGCAGAGGCCTGCATGCATTGAGGGAATCCTAGAGCTTCCTTCCTCCATATGCATTAGCCACACTGCTCCCAGATCTGCCATTAGTGACTCATTCTCATTCAGAGGCCAAATTCTCCCATCAGCTATTTCCCAGTGCTGCCAATCAATTTCCATATCCCTCTCTTCAAATCTATGGGCCAGCAAAGCATAAATATTCAAGAAGAAAAGGAGCAAACGCAGGGGTAGTCAATGCCACCTGTGGCACCAAGTGTGCAAGGGAAATTCCACACAGAAGGGCATTTTTACAAACTTTGAATAGCAAGCAAGACCTTGCTAGAGTGTTGTTTGAGATACACTGCAACTGGAAACTGCTTAAATTACCTACCCTTAAAATTAACAAGGCCAGAAACAAAGCATTGTCACCAAATGCATAGAATTTTTTCCTGCAACCATTAAAATCAAGGCTAGTGGGAGCAGCAAAGTATGCAGGGTAATTTAATGCAGACACTTGCTGAACTAATTTATGCCCTGGAGCCTCTGCTGTCAAAAGGGAATTGACTGTTAGGGAGGTTTGAAACATTCTGGAGTTCAGTCAGAATTTCCAAATGCCAGATCTGGACCTTGGAGATCTGCTGTCTGGGATGTCTACATTTTCTGAGCTTCACAACGCATGGACACTGATGTTAACTGTGTGTCTATAAATAGGTGAGGAGAACATTCACTAAAATCAGATTATTTCATATGAAGTCGAGGTGCTACAGACAGGGCTATTTTATTCTTTCAACAAAACCATCTCCTTGCTCCTCCCCTCAAATTGTTACTCCATCAGCATCACATGGTAGTTTTGTGATCTGCCAGGCCTGGATTCAAATCCTAATTCAGTCACTTAAAATTTCTGACCCAAGTCATATCACCAAACTTCTTGGTAAAATGGGATCATACCAGCTTCTTCTGCCTCAGTGGAATTTTATGAAGATTTAATTAGATACTACATTTAGAGTACTTTGTAAAGTATCTGGCATATTAGTGCTTAATAATACCATTATCTCAAGTATTGCTATACATAATAATTGTCTTTTCAGCTAGAAGTGACCTTGGGTTTGTCTAAAACTAGAACCTTCCACTTCCAAGGTTCTTTCCATTCTTCTACTTTGTTACCCAAGGATAGACATCTTTAAAGCATTTTAAGCTATTCAGTAAACTATACTAAAATGAAATATATTTTCTTAGAGCAGGAAGAAGAGTAGTTGTATTTCAAAACAAGTATAAGCAAAACCAATTCTAGCATTTAGGATGCATATCAATAATAGACGAAGCCTCACAACCTCAGTTTATAAATCCAAAACCATATTAAACCTTAAGATTTGCTTACATAGAAGAGGGAAAACCTTGTGCACTACACTGCTGAAAGACTCTACTGTGGAGTGTTATTTGTTATTTTTGGAGTGTTAAAGTATCCAAAGTAACCCACCTTCTTTAAAAGCAAAACAAGGGTTTTTTCCTCAGTTTTCCAGAGAAGGGAAAGAGTAGGAGGGTTTTCTGTGTAGAAAATGTCAGACCTGACCTCAGGCGCTACAAGAAGGCATAAGGAGGCACAAAACTCCCTAAAGACGCATTCTGTGTGCGCTTAAGGAAGTTCCTGGGCCTGTTCGCACACTTATCAGTGGGTCACCATTCATTTATTTCATCCTGCAATGAGTTTCTACACGGCTCTGTCTTTTGTTAAAATAAATAAATAAATTTTAATCTCCTGAGATTTGTTCAACATTTTCATATTCAATTAAAGTAAACTTAGCTGGAATCATCTGGAAAGGAAAGAGTGTCTGGTTAATTTAATTTAATTTTTTGCTTAGCTGAGGGTTAACTAGAAAATATTTGTTTAGTTTCACTCTTATTGTTTAAAATGTAAGAGCCTGTTTTCCTCCGTTAGAAACTACAATATTGTCCAACAACTCTGTTGTTGTTGATTGCAATATGAGAGAGTAGGCCTGTAGGACAAGCTCATTTGTAAGGTTCCTTTCATTTTTAATATTCTGTTACTCTGACAGCAGAAGACAACCTGCCAAGGGTGGGAGGAACACAGTGCATGCTCTACAATGCCACGCTTATTAAAAACAATGCTTCCACTGATGACTTATTTAAGATATTGTCTTGACAAATTCCCTACAGCCAGAATGACGGCTTAGTAGGAGGCAGAGGCTCAGCCATAGGCCAGATCAGGCACAGGAGGGCACAAGAAGCTAAGAACACTTGGTGGTCCAGGGTACCAGGAAAGGCCATCTCAGGAGGACAGCCTCCATCACAGGTGATTCCCTTTCAGGGCTTCTTAATCTTTTTTGTTCCACGGACCCCTTTGCCAGTCAGGGGAAAACCATGGACCTCTTACTAAGTCCACACTGTACTGTATATTACTTAATAAATACATCACACCCGCACCAACACATCCCCGCAAGAATAATGGTTTTGTTTTTTTTTATTTCAATTCAAGCAACCCCTGCTTTAATGTTTTCAAAAGCACAGAGTGAGTCTTTTCATCTGCAATTATCTGATTAGCAGAAACCTGAAACCAGAGAGGAGGGTTATCAACCATTTGGATTTTAATTAGACCTCACTACCTTCTTAGTCACCTCCATCTGGAAGTCAGCCAACAGGTGCCTGAGAAATGGATGAATTTTGTGGGCATTTTGTCCTGGAGGGGGATGAGGGAAGTAGTAGAAATGATTTGGAACTGATCCTAGCTGACTCTGCAGAAACACTGGATGTTTTCTTTGAAATCCACCATTGCCTGGATACTTGTCATGGTTCGTAAAAGAGATCGACAGCTCCATTATCTCTGAGATGCTTGTGTGTAATTCCTATTAGTGTGAGCAAGGGTTGCAGCAGCACAGCAAATTGGGAGTCTAATCTTTTGTCTTGCTCTAAAGAATGATGTTGAAAATAAGCTTTCAGGTAAACTGTAAAAAGGTCAACCTATCCATCAAAAGATTTGGCAAATTGTTCTCCACCATAGATTCAGAATGATTGTGCTGGGAAGAAATGTGAAACCAATCAAGTCCAACTCTCTCATCTTATAGATGAGGAAACTGAGTGGTAGAGAGGACACCACATTTGCACAAAGCATGATGCTAGGCATATATGGAAATCCTGACCATATCCCAGGACCCCTCACTTCCCTTTCAGTGTTCTTTATTCCCAGGGTAATATATTGGTCTTAGTAGAAATTTAGGAATTTAACAATATAACTCCAAACAAAGAAGTACAATATGGTCATCTATTTCTAGACAGATGGTGATATCAAGAACTAGACTTGACCTCCCACCACAAACACAAGACCAGACAAAATATTTTTAAACAATTGTTTTTAGAGATTGGAAGACATACAGTACATGATTGTGAACCCTAAGAGAAATGAAACAAACAATACAAGCACCACTCCCCTAAGAAGGAGGGGAACAAAAACAGGCCAATTGGCCCATTGAGTTAAGGGGATGGAGATCAAAGATCAGGAAGGCTGAGGCAGCTGGAAGTTGTAGGGCAGAAGTATTTTTGGAAAAGGAAGCAGGGAGAAAAAAGAGCTCCAGAAATCCACATAGGTGTACCTTCCTTGGTGCTATGCTGCACACACACACACACACACACACACACACACACACACATATATATATATATATATATATACAGTGAAACTCCAAACATCCATGTAAAGAAGAAACAGTTGTACACTGAAAACTTACCAGCGCTCACAGAATGGAGAGACGTATGAGCACTGACAATCCAGCCCAACTGCTTTTGGATACCCTGCTCTTTTTTTTCACTCCCTTTTTTTCTTTGTGTTCTAGTTTGTGTAATTCATATTGAAGTATGCTCAAGTTTCTTAATTCTTTCCTCAGCTTGGCCAAGTCTACTGATGAACCCACCAGGGGATTTCTCCAGCTCTGCTGCCATGTTTTCTAGTTCTAAAATTTCCATTTGCTTCTTTATTATAGTTTCCATTTCTTGGACACAATTTTTCATCTGTTCACGCACATTGTCCTCCTTTCAACATGATCTATTAACATATTAATCAGCGCTATCCTAAATTTCTTGTCTTCTAATTCTAACATCTGGGTCTTCTCTGATCGGGGCTCTGTTGATTGCTTTGTCTCTTGAGAATGACTAGATTTTACTTGCCTTTACATGTGTCTCCTTTTTTTTTTTTTTTTAATACCAGACACCCTGAATAGAACAGGAGAAATTGAGGCAAATATTATTTATAAATAGACATTGACATGCTTCAAATTCTTCTAATGATATTTCACACTTAGATTGTGGGCTGGATTGAAAGAATTTTTTAATTAGAGAACTTCCATCATTTTTCTATTATTCCATGCTCATGCCACTTCTTCAGTAGAATGCTGTTATTTACTACTTGGTTTTTGCCAGCCTGGTGGTGGGGAGTGGTGGAAATGTTCTTTGTTCTCAGTCTTAGCTTCCATTTGCCTGGGTCTTGGGAGTGCGGCTGTATCAGAATCCTTTCCCCTTCACCCTGTGGTAGCTATATTCTTTACTATATCTGTGTCAGGTCAAGTATCTGAGAGACTTTTTGTGCCTGCCCTTGGCAGTTGGAGACTTTAGTTGTATTGAGATAGGATCATTGAATCAGGACACTTTTCTGCCCTTACTATGGGGGAAGAGGTTCCTCCTGCCCCATCCTATCCTCAGTAACAATACGTGACCTCACGGCAATAAGGATGTCTGTCCATACTATAGAACCTGAAGGTTTTGAAGGAAGCATCTGGAGATGGACCTTCATACATTTCCCACAGTGGCAACCAATTCTTTATTTCACACCAGTACCACTTAGGGAGACTCCATTTTCCTGTCCTGCCCTGAATCTTTCTCATGAACACAGGTAGAGAGCCTTTGAAGAGAGCTTGCAAGTGGATATGAGACTCTTGTGAAACCAATCCACATTCAGCCTTTAGCAAGCCATTAACATTTTTACTGATTTCTTATTACCCACTTGGATGATCACGCCATCTCCTTCCTGTACTCTGCCATAGTTGACAGAAATGTGTGTTCTGTGTATGTTTGGTGGTGAAGTTGGGGATAGGGGAAGTTGTCTATCCTTGGATTTCAGGCTACTTGTCTGAAACTTCAGTTGTATAATAGATTCATGAAAATTAGGAGTTTGTGGTTCATCCAGTTTTTGTTTATTGTTAATGTAGGAGCAGAGAAAATTCCTAGCCAGTACAATAAGGCAAGAAAAAGATTTTCCAAACAAATAAGAAATAAAGTAGTATTATTCATTTAAAATACAATTGACATGTAGAAAATTCAAAAGATTCTACAATTATTGGTTTAAGAATGCAAATTAACAAGGCCACCCAATAAAAGATCAATATAGAAAAATAATCCCATTTCCTTATACCACAAACAAATTACAATATATTAAATTAAATTAAATCAAATGAATAAAATTTGTAACAACTAAAACCACAAATATCTAGGGTTGAATTTTAAAAAGATGTTCATGGTTTGTTTTTAAAAATTACATCCATAAGTGTTACTCTTGTGTATTTGAAGTCTCAATATTATTAATTCTCTCTAAATTTATGTATAGATTTAATGCAATGTTAGTCAAAATTTTAGCAAGTGTTTTTTATTTATAAAAATTTACAATCTGATTTTAAACCATATTGAAAAATGCAAAGGACCAGGGATAGCTGGGGTGGGTTCAGTTATCCAAAAGATATGTCTAAATCCTAACACCTGGGCCCTGTGAGTGTGGCCTTATTTGGGAAAAGGGTCAAGTATAATTAAAGTAAGGGTCACGAGATAATAAGGCTGGGCCCTAAAGCCAATGGTGAATGTTTTTAAAAGAGACAGAAAAGGAGACACACAGAGACACAGAAAAAAGTCCATGTGAAGATAGAGGCAGAGATTGGAGTACCTGCCAAGAAACACCAAGAATTTCAGGTAGCAACTAGAAGCTAACAAAGAGTCATGGAATGGATTCTCCACCAGAGCCTCCAGAAGGAACCAAGTTTGCCAACTTTTCGTCCTCAAAACTGTGAGAGAATAAATTTCTGTTGTTTTAAGCCACTCTGATAATTTGTTATGGCAGCCACAGGAAACTAAGACAATAGCTACCACCACACTAAAGAAGGACATTGAAGGACATACACTACCAAACATCAGGTCTTTTTAAAAGTGAAAGTAATTAATACTCTGTAGTATTAGAACAAAAACAATAGACTAATGATATAGGACAGAGATTCCAGAAATAAATCCATGCAAAGCATCCACAGATATTTGATTGATGTAGAGTAGGGTTTCTTAACCTTTTTTGTTCCACAGACTCCTTTGCCAGTCAGATGAAATGAATACCACTGTAATTTTTTTATTGCATACATTCATAAGTGAAGGAAATGTTAGATTTCAGAGGTCAGAGAAAATAAAGATAAGAAGTTGATTTTTTTCCAATTCAAGCTCATGGACCTTCTGAAATCTTTCCACGGATCCCTTGGGGGTCCATGGACCCCTAGTTAAGAACCCCTGATGTTGAAGATGACACTCTAATACAAGAGATAAAAAATTGCCTTTTTAGATCCAATTAAACTTTTTATGTTGAGATCATTTTAATTTCATATAAAGTTGCAAGAAATGAGGCAGAGAGATCTTGTGTATCCTATAAGAAGTTTCACCCAATGGTAATATCTTGAAAACTATAGTACATTATCACATCTAGCATGTTGACATTTATACAGTCCAGATACAGAACATTCCTATAACCACAAAATCCCCTACTGTGACTCTTTTATAGCCACTTCCACACACCATCATTCCCCTGTACTTAATTGGTGGCAATCACAAATCTCTTCTCCATCTCTATAATTCTGTTATTTCAGGAATGTTATAGAAATAGAATAATACAGTATATAACCTTTTGAGATTGGCTTTTGTCCACTCAGAAAATTCTCTGGAGATTGGTCTCCAGTTATTACATGTATCAATAGTTTGTTCTTTTTAATGCTGAGTAGTTACTCTATGATATTGATGAATTACAATTTGTTTACCCAATCACCCACTGAAAAAGTTCTGGGTTGTTTCCAGTTTTGGTCCATTATGAATCAAGCAGCTATAAACATTGATGTACAGGTTTTTGTGTGAATGTAAGTTTTTATTTTTCTGAAATAAATGCCCAGGAGTTATTGTGTTGGATGGTAGTTGCATGCTTACTTTTCAAAAATCTGCTCCACAGAGAGGCTGTATCATTATACACTCCCATCATCAATGTACAAGTGATCCAGTTTGTCCAAATTCCTTGTCAGCATTTCATGATGTCACAATTGTTTTATTTTGGCCATTCTGATTGGTGTATAATGATATCTCATTGGGGTTTTACTTTGCATTTTCCTATTAGTGTATGTTTTGAACAATTTTTTCATATGCTTATTTGTCATCTATATAGTCTTTTCAGTGAAATGTCTGTTCATGTCTTTTGACCATTTTCTAATTGGAATTTTTTACTTGCTTGTTTTTACTGTTGACTTTTGAGAGTTCTTTACGTATTTTAAATACTAATTCTATGCTAGATATGTGATTTACAAATATTTTTTCCCAATCTGTAGTTTGAACTTTAGCCCCCTTAATAGGGGCTTTCACAGGGCAAAATGTTTAATTTTGATCAAGTCTATCAACTTTTTGTTTCATGGAACATGCTTTTGGTGTCAAGTCCAGGAACTTTTGCCTAGCCCAAGATCTTAACTGTTTTCTCCTGTGATTATTTCTAAAAGTTTTATAGTCTTACAATTTATATTTGTCTGTTATTAATTTCTAGTTAATTTTTATATGAGAGGGGACATTGCCTACAGATGTCCAATTGTTCTTATGCCATTCATAGAAAAGGCTCACCTTCCTCCATTGAATTGTTTTTGCACATTTGTCAAAAATCAGTTGGGCATATTTGTGATGGTTTATATATGAGTTTACTATTCTAATCCATTGGTTTATGTGTTTATTCTCCTGCCAATACCACACAGTCTTGATTACTGTAGCTATGTAATATGTCTTGAAATTGGGTAGACTAATTTCTCTCATTTTATACTTCTTTCTCAAAATTGTTTTAGCTCTTCTAGTTCTTTTGCCTTCCTATATACCTTTAAACAATATCATGTCTAAATCTACAAAGAATCTTTCTGGAATTTTGATTGGGGTTGGATTAAATCTTTATAACAATTTGGGGAAAATTGACATTGGCATTTTTACTATGTTTTGCCTTCCAAACCATGGCCATGTTTATATGTCTTCATTTCTATAATTTTTAAATTTATTTCCTCAGTATTTCATAGTTTCAGCATACAAGTATTAAGCATGTTTTGTTAAATTTACTCCAAAATAATTCATTTTTAGTGATTGAAAATATTATATTTTTTTAATTTTAATTTCCATGTGTTCATTGCTAGTATGTAGAAATATAATTGATTTTGTATGTCTATCTTGTATCCCGTGAACTTGCTGAATTCACTTGTTAGTTCTAGGAGGGTTTATGTTTTTTATTATTATTTTCTATTTAGATAATCATGTCATCTACAAATATGGACAGGTTTAATTTTTCTTTTCCTTTTCATACCTTATTGCACTGACTAGAACTTCTAGTACTCTTTGAATAAGGGTAATAAGATCAGATATCCTTGTCAATCTTAGCAAGAATTCAGTCTTGCACCATTAAGTATAATGTTAAGTGTAGATTTTTTGTAGATCCTCTTTATCAAGTTGAGGAGGTTCCCTGCTATTCCTAGTTTTGTGAAAATTGTTATCATGAATGCATGTTACATTTTGTCAAATGCTCTCTCTGCATCAATTTATATGATCACGTGATTTTTCTTCTTTAGTATTCTAATGAATTAAAATAAAATAGGGAACTTTCATGCCATCATGCTGCCTCAGCACCTCCAAAGTCAGTAGTAACCTAAGGGACTTTGCATTGTCATGATGCTTCAGCATCTTAGACCCTATCATTAGGTTCCTCAGTGATGACCTATGATATCTGCTTATAGAGGATAAACAGCTTCTCCCTCTTTTCCCACCTGGATTCATGCCCCCACTAATCTCCCAAATCCCCACTCTTGCTTGACCAATGGCTGTAGCCGCACCACTATAATACCACTATTAAGGCATAGTCCCCAGATCCACCATAAACTCCTGCTCCCCACCTGTTTGGTTGAATCTATGCTCTTGATGTTTTCCAGGGTGACCCTGAGAGGCAGGCTGCTGCTCTGCTCTGTTCTAAGACCTGTAAGTTCTAATAAATTTTTTATACATCTCTGGTGTTACTCGTCTAGGCCACACCAAACAATCTACATAAAAAGCCATACAATACAATTTTATTCATACAGTAGATTAAATAGCTTGATAATTTTTGCTATATAATTTTCATACCAGGAAATTCACTCTTAAAATGTACAATTCATTGATTGAATTTTTAAAAATCAAGGTAGAAATTTATATAGTTCTTTTTCTTTTTTTTTTTTTAATAGACTTTATTTTTAAATGTGTTTTAGGCTTACAGGAAAATTTAGCAGTAAGTACAGTGCATTCCCCTACACCTCCCCTCTCCCAGCAGTTTCCACTATATTAATTGATTGATATTGAATGTTGAAACAGTTTTGCATCCTAAAATAACCCTCAATTGTTCATAGTGTATAATTATTTTTATATATTGATGAATTCCTCTTGCTAATATTTTCTTAAGGATTTTTGCATGTTATTTATGAAGGATATCAGTCTGTAGTTTTCTTTTTTTTTTGTCCTGTCTTTTTCTGTTTTTTTAATCAGGATAATACGCACTTCATAAAATGATTCAAGAAGTGTTCCCTCCTCTTCTGTTTTCTGAGGCGTTTATATAGAAATGGTGATAAGTATTTTTTAAATTTTTGGTAGAATTCTCTAGTGAAACCTTCTGCACCTAAAGGTTTCTTTTGTTGGTAGTTTTTAAGTTATAAATTTAATTTCCTTAATAATTATAGGGTTATTCAAAAAATCTATTTCATATTGGATAAGTTGTAGTAGTTTGAGGAATTAGTTCATTTCATTTAAGTTGTTAAATTTATGTGTTTAGAGTTGTTTGTAGTATTTCCTTATTATTTTTTGCTGTCTGTAGGGAATAAAGGGATATCCCCTGTTTCATTCCTGATATTGGTCATTTGTGTCTTCTCTCTTTTTTTTCTTTGTCAATTTTGCTAGCTATTGATTAATAGATATTATTCTGGATTATCCAGGTGGGCCTTTCTCTGCAAAAGATACTATTAAGAGAACGAAAGTATAAGCTACAACCTGGGAGAAAATATTCATAAAACATATAACCGATAAAATACTTGTATCCAAAATATGCAAAGAACTATTATGGGGAGCAGATGTGGCTCAAGCAGTTGAACGTCTACTTCCCACATGGGAGGTCCTGGGTTCAATCCCCGGTGCCTCCTAAAAACAAACAAAAAATAAACAACAAGCAAACAAATGAGAAAACCACCTCAGGGGAGCGGATGTGGCTTAGTGGTTGCGTGCTGGCTTGCCACATATGAGGTCCTGGGGTCAATCCCCAGCCCCCGTACCTCGGAAAAAAAAAAAAAAAAAAGAACTATTAAAACTCAGCAATAAAAAAACAACCTGATTTAAAACTGGGCAAAAGATCTGAACAGACACCTGAACAAAGAAGATATACAGATGACATACAAGCATATGAAAAGATGCTTAAAGTCATATGTCATTTGGGAATTGATAATTAAAACAACAATGAGATACCTTTTTTAACTATTAAAATGGCTAAAATTTAAAACACTATCAACATTAAATACTGGCAAGGATGTAGAGGAGCAGGAACTCTCATTCACTGCTGGTGGGAATGCAAAATGGTATAGCCATTTTGGAAGACAGTTGACAATTTCTCACAAAGGTAAACATAAACTTTTCATATTATCCAACAATCACACACCTAGGTATTTAACGCCCAAATGGGTTGAAAACATATCCATACAAAAATCCTGCACGTGAATGTTTATAGTAGCTTTACTGATAACTGCCTAAAACTGGAATCAATTAAGATGTCCTTCAATAGGTGAATGGATAAACAAACTGGCACATCCAAGGGGTAGCCCTTTTGACCCAGTTTTTGAAGTTGAGCCTAAAATCCCTAACGATAACCCAGAGGAACACATACCGAAGGTAATCCCTGAGGGTGCTTTAGAACCTGAGGAGAAGTTAGACCAAAAAGAGGAGGATGGTTCAAAATATGAAACTATTCATTTGACTGAGGAACAAACCAAACTAATGCATGATGCTTCATAGTGAGGTTGACCAAGATGATGTTGTTGAATGGAAAGATGGTGCTTCTCCATCTGAGAGTGGGCCTGGTTCCCAACAAGTGTCAGACTTTGAGGACAACACATGTGAAATGAAACCAGGGACCTGGTCTGAAGAGAATTCCCAGAGTGAAGATGCAAGGAGCAGTAAGCCAGCTGCCAAACAAAAGGCTACCATGCAAGGTGACAGAGAGCAGTTGAAATGGAAGAATAGTTCCTATGGAAAAGTTGAAGGGTTTTGGTCCAAGGACTAGTCACAGTGGAAAAATGCATCTGAAAATGACGAGTGTTTATCCAACCCACAGATTGAGTGGCAGAATAGCACAATTGACTGTGAGGTTGGAGAACAGTTGACAACATGACTGATGGGGTAGCTGAGCCAATGCACAGTAGCTTAACTGGAGTCAAAATGAGCAGCCAACAGGTATAAGTTAGATTCCCCAGCATTGGTGACATGCTGCAGCCTGGAACTCTTTTTCTCCTTTCAGTATGACTGCAAAACTATATCCTAACTGGTACTGCATTTTGAGTGCTGGGTTGTAAGATTTGCGTGCACATGTGGCCACTGCAAGCCCAGTAGTTATTTCTAATTATATGACACATTGACTGATCTTACTTCAGAACCTGCTGTGACAAACACAGTAACTAAATGTGAAAAACCAATAAGCTGGTGGCTCACGACGCATACGAGGAAAAGCAGACGTTTATTTAACCTGCCTTTTCAGCATTTCTTTCCCTCTGTAAATGTTTGGTTGGATGTTTTTGAGAAGTGTTACCTTCATTCACATGGTAGTATAGGGCCAACATACAAGCTACCAGTTCAATGTGTATAGTAGAATTTGGGGAAATTGATTTTTTTTCATGTATTCATTCTGAATAGTTGAAATGTATATTTGTACAGTCTTTTAGACCTATTCAAGTGATGCTTATGATATTGTTATTGTGTACCCATCATAGATTTCTTTTTTTAGAGTTGCCCTTGCTGTGTAATAAACGCTATATCTAGTTTACCTAGCAAAAGCTTGAAACTGCGCTAGTATGGACTTTTGGACAGACTTAGTTTTTGCACATAACTTGTACAATCTTACAACAGAGGCAGCCACATAAAATATATATCTGGACTCTCTTGTATTATAGAATTTTTCTTGTTCTGAATATCCTTGGCATTATAGCTGACAAAAAAACCTGGTATTTCAGATGTGTTTTCTGAAATCTTTTAAGCTAAAATCACATGCAAGAATTGACTTTGCAGCTACTAATTTTGACACCTTTTAGATCTGTATAAAATGTGTTGTGTCGAAGCAGCAAACCAATGAGTGTTGCATTTGGGATATTTAGTTTTATCTCTAGTTAAACACCTGTTGTATTCATTTATGCCATCTAATATATGACACACTGTTGTAGTACGTATAATTTTGTGATCTTTATTTCCCTTTGTATTCATTTTAAGCATCTCAATAAATAAGCTGTATTGTGAAAAAAAAAAAAAGAAAGAAAGAAATGAGCTGGGGAAAGGATGTGGCTCAAGAGGTTGAGAGCCTGTTTCCCACACGGGAGGTCCCAGTTTCGGTTCCCAGTGCCTCCTTAAAACAAACAAGCAAACAAAAAACCAAACAACAAACAAACGAAAAAACTAACTCAGTAGAGCCAATGTAGCTCAGTGGTTGAGCTCTGATTTCCCACATATGAGGTCCCAGGTTTAATCCCTGGCCCCGATAACTTAAAAAAATTAAAAAATAAAAAAGAAATGAGCTATCAAGCCCCAAAATGAAATAGGGAATCTTAAATGCATATTGACAAGTGAAAGAAGCCAGTCTGAAAAGGCTTCAAACTGTATGATTCCAACTATATGGCTTTCTGGAAAAGGCAAAACTATAGAGACAATAAAAACATCAGTGGTTGTCAGGGTTTCAGGGGAAAAGGGTAGGGATGAACAGGTAGAACACAGGGCATTTTTAGGGAAGTGAAACTACTCTATTTGCTACCGTAATTGTAGATACAGGAAATTACATATTTTTCAAAACCCATAGAACTGAGCAACATAAAATATGAACCCTGATGTAAACCATAAACTTTAGTTAATAATAATAATGTATCAGTATTGGTTCAATTGCAACAAATGTATGGCACTAATGCAAGATGTTAATAATAGGGGAAATTGTGTGTGGGTTGGGGGGTGATATATGGGTCTCTGTACTTTCTGTGTGATTTTCCTGTAAATGTAAAACTGCCTAAAAAATAAAAGCCTATTTCAAAAAGAAATAAGCAGTCCAATGAAACTAGTCCCTATGAAAAAGGACAAATCATAAGAAAAATGTTTTGCTGGGAGGGAGGGCTTGGATAATACTGTTTGTTTGTTTTTTATATCGGTGTAAGGAGTTTGAATTTTATTCTGAGTATCATGGAAAACCATGGGAAAGTGTTGAAATGTGAATGACATGATTTTTCACACATTAAAAAATTTTACTCCATTACTCTACCTGATCTGGGGACCAACTACTGGGGAGCAGTGTAGCTGAAGACACAGAGAGGACTTGGGAGAAAGACAGGCAATCACTGCAGTAATGGGGCTGGTCAGTGGTGGGAGTCCTGTGGTAGAGATGCAGAGAAGTGGACTTTCAGCATGTTGTAGAGTTACAGTCGATAAAATTTGCTAATGCACTAGGCATGGGTGCTGGGGAAAAATGTTAATTGCTAGTTTCTTTTTTAATATATATACTTAATTTTTTTGTTTTTAAAGAAGCTTTAGATTACATAAATGTTACATAAAAAATATAAGGGATTCCCATATGCCACCCTCCCTCCCCCTCCCACACTCTCCCACATTAACAGCATCCCTCATTAGTGTGGTACTTTGCTTCTAACCATGGATTACAGTTTATATTATAGTTTACACCTTGTCCCATACAATTTTGTAAGTTATGACAAAATATACAATGGCCTGTATCCATCACTGCGATGTCATGTAGGACAAATCCAATGTCTCAAAAATGCACCCATGTTACACCTATTCTACCCTCTCCCATCCCTCAGAATGTCTGGTGGCCACTGCCTTTACATCAATGATAAGAGTTCTTCAATTGGTAGAATAATAATAAGTCTATAGCAGAATAATAATAAGTCTACTTTGGTACATTGTTCATTCCCCTATCTTGAGGATTTTGGGATGGTGATGCCCACTCTGCTTCTAATTGAGAGGGGGCTTAGATCCCATGGGATAGCTGGATGGAGCTATCCTGCTTGCAGTTGCAGACACTCTCTGTTCCTTGGGATGGGTGTTGTCCATCATAATCTCCTTGTTAGTTGTCCTGGGTGAGTCCAATGAACTGGAGAATATGTGTTGCAACTCTGCTGAAATTCAGGGCTCAACTGGCACAAGAATGGACCAAAGATTTAAGTCAATGGGACATATATTTATCAAGTATAGTGCTAATTATGGGTTCAAATAAAAGGGGCAGAAGATTCATGTTTAAAGAACCTATAAATGAGACTAACTCTGTTACGCTGGGAAGATTAAATTCCAAAGTAAGGCCCACTGACAGGGTGCTGAATTTCTGAGCTGTCTGCCCTGCTTATAGTTTCTAGATGGATATCACTAAAGCCTCAGGAGCCCTGTGTGATATCCTCTTTCTGGGGAAAATATCTTTGCTATTCAAACTTGCAAGTCAGAGTTTTCATTTCATACCTCCTCATAGCATATCTACCATACTACTCTTTAAATTTTCTATAGTTGTTGTCCTAAAGTTTACAATACACATATTTAAATAATTTTAGTCATCCTTCATATGACACTATCCCACTTTATATCTACAGTGGATAAATTATAACAAAACATTTCCATTTCTTCCCTTCTGTCCTTATAAGATTAGCCATTAATTTCACATAAACATATGCTATAATCAACCAGTGTATTATTACCATCATTACTTTACACAATTAACTTTAAAATTTTTTAAAAATAAGAAAAATAAATATTATATTTAACTTCATTATTCTAATACTGATGCTTTATCTTTCATGAATAATATGAAATTTTCTAACCAGTATCTTTTTCCTTCTCCCTGATGTATTTTTTCTTTATTTTTAAAGAAGCTTTAGATTACATAAATGTTACATCAAAAATATAGGGGATTCCCATATACCCCACTCCCTCCCCCCATTAACATCTTTCATTAGTGTGGTACATTTGTTACAATTGATGAACACATATTGAAGAGTTGCTACTAACCATGGTCTATAGTTTACATTGTGGTTTACATGTTACACCACACCATTCTATAGGTTTTGACAAAATGTAAAATGGCCTATATCCATGATTGCAATGTTATGCAGGACAATTCCAATGTCTTCAAAATGTCCCATGTTACACCTATTCTTCCCTCACCCTCCCCTCAGAACATCTGGTGACCACTGTCTTTATATCAATGTTGCAAGTTCTTCCATTAGTAGAAAAATAATAAGTCTACTTAAATCCATAGTTGCATTCCCATCTTATGTTTGTTCATTCCTCAATCTTGAGGATTTGGGGATGGTGAAGCTCACTCTGCTTCCGATTGAAAGGGGGCTTAGATCCCATGGGACAGATGGATGGAACTGTCCTGTTTACAATTGTAGATACTCTGTTTTTTGGGATGAGCATTGTCCATCATCATCCTTTTGTTAATTGTCCTGGGTGAGTCTGATGAACTGAAGAGAGGGTGTTGGCTGCAACTCTGCTGAGATTCAGGGCTCAACTGGGATATGAACAGTAGCGAACAGGGCAGGTTAGTCACAACCATGGGGAATGGGATGTAAGGCCTTGTGACTGCTCTTGACTGATGACCTAGCTCTCCCAAATAGCTAACACTCTCTGGGAAAGGTCCATGGTTTGCTGAATTCTTTCCATGCTGGGTGGGAGGGAAGGGAGAATGAGTGGAACAGAGGGCATTTTGGGGGGAATAGAATTGTTCTGCATGATCTTACAATGACAGACGCTGGCCATTATAAATTTTGTCAGAACCTATAATAGTGTATTGTGGAAAATGTAAACCATAATGTAAACTATGGACCATCATTAGTAGCAATGCTTTGATATTTGTTCATCAATTGTAACAAATGTACCATACTCATGTAGGATGTTATTGGTAGGGGAGGATGTGGGGTGGAGAGGGGGCAGTATATGGGAATCACCTACAATTTCTATGTGACTTTTCTGTAACTAAAACTTCTTGGAAAATAAAGTGGAAAACCAATAAGACATTGGGGGAACATACAGAAGAACTTGCCGATATATATAAAAGAAAACAGGTCTTACAGTGATGAAAGTCACAATGCAAAATTCTTTTTTAAAATTTTTTATTTTATTATTTT
>JAQZBX010038091.1:0-23545 GCA_029593785.1 Cabassous unicinctus | reverse complement strand
AAAAAAAAAAAAAAACAACTCCAGGAAGCCAATGTGGCTCAGTGGTCGAGCAGCAGCTTTCCATATATTAGGTCCCAGTTCAATATCTGGCCCCTGGTACACCAAAAAATAAAATAAAACAAAACAAACAAACAAAATCGTAAAAAGTTGTGTTTTTACATAAATGACTCTAGACATGTTGTGCATAAAATAAATGACATAAAAAATGTAGTTAAAATCCTCCAAAAATTGGAGAAAAACAGCCCTTCAACCTAACCAGCTACTTTGGGCTAAACAATGGGTGAGGTAGCTGGTTGCAATCCATCCTCTCTCAGGTATGGCTTAGTGTAATTCAAGTTTTTAAAACAGAAGGACATGTTCAAGCAAGCTTGATCACCATAATGGGGTGATGACATTATATGTCCTCCTCAAAATTCACTTAAAGAATTTAAGAAAATTGTTCACAAAAGTGATGTCTATCACAGCTGTGTACCATGCCCCAGACATACAGCTCACCATCCAAAATGGATAAGTATATAAAAATATTTTGTTTGTCTAGGGGTCCCAAGAAAAGTCAGGAGGTAGACTCTGGTAGGTGTCAGGCCTAGTGTGGCTTACAGACTTTCTGTGGGGACCACAAATATAGCATGAGCTCAAGACTGGATTTGTCCACCTGGTAAGATAAAACACAAATCCCTAGTAGATTAGATTTCTGCCCATACATTCCTTCCCCTATTTTCCTTAGCATGTGTAACATTCACTGGAAGGTGTGCTTTTGGTGGACATGCTTTTTGACATACTGTTCATATTATGGTGGTATATCTGTCCTTGGTGGAAAGAAAGTCTCATTCCTTCACTCAGGCAACTCATGAACACAAGAGAAGCATGCTGCACATAGAACATTTGCCTGCCTCAGTCACTGATTGAAACCTACTGGCTATGGGAAACCAATGTCCACTAGTGAAGCTGACCTTTATCTATCTCTTTTCTATGTGAGTAAAACATCTTTCCACCAGAGCCTGTGTGATTTGTGTTTTAGTTGGCAACCCTGACACCTATATTTGAGTGGCTTGACATTTCTTTTAGTGTTTTTTGTTTTGGCTGACAAACTCCAAGAAGAAAAGATAGTAAAGTTTCTTCAAGAAAAGTCTAAGCAGTGGTATCTTAGACTTACACTAAAAACATGAGTTACATACAAAACAGTAAGTGAATGGGTCATCAAAATTGAAAACTTTGTTCATCAAAGGATATCAAAAGAAAAGTAAAATTTCAACCTAAGGAATGGGAGAAAATATTTGGAAACCAAATGTCCAGTAAAAGTTTAATTTCCAAAATAGATAAATCCTAGAGCACAAAAATAAAAAGACAACTCAATTTTAAAAAATGGACAAAGGACTTGAATCAACATTTCTTCAAAATAAATATATGAATGGTCAAAAAGTACAGGAAAATTTGCTCAACATCATAACCCATAGGTCTTAATGATGCCTTGATTTGGACATCTTCCCAGCTTCAAATCTGTAAGCTAATAAATTCTCTTTGTTTAAGCAAACCCATTTTATGGTATTTGCTTGAATAGTCTAGGAAACTAAAACAGACTTTGTTACCAGGAAAGTGGGGTGCTGCTATTGCAAATAACAAAAAGATGGGAACTGCTTTGGAATGGGACAAATGTGTAGAGGCTGGAAGAATTGTGTGGTGATTTATAGAAGAGGCCTAGTTTTCTTGAAGAGACATATAGATGCTAAAGTTACTTCTGATGAGGCCTTAGAAGAACATGTTGACTTTGTTATTAGAAAGTGGAGGAAAGTCAATCTTTGTTTTAAAGTGACCGAGAACTTGGAAAAATTGAGTTCTGATTTTGGATGGAAGGTGAAATTTTAGAGTGATGAAATTTGAAATTTAACTAATTTGATTTCCTAGCTAAATGTGGAAAGTGCAACCTGGTTTCTCATTACTGTTTACAATAAAATGTGAGAAGAAAGGGATATGCGGAGAACTGCATTCTTGGGCACAAACAAACCAGAAATTGATGGTTTGGAAAATTCTGAGCTTCTAAAAAGCAAGTCCCCAGAGAATAGGACTCCTCATGAGTGTTTACCTGAAAATTAATCAGTTCATCCATTTCATTGTGAGTCAGATTTGGAGATGCTTTTATCCAGGAATGACCTGTGGAAAGTGTTTTAGTCTGATGCTTTGGATCACTGTGTACAACCTGAAAACCAAAGATTTTTGTTACAGCTGCATGAATGGAACCACTGCCAACCTGAATTAAAAGAAAAGGAAAAGTTACAGATTACAGGAAAAATCAAGCACAAAGCAATGGAAGATGAGGTCTAGACTGAAGACCTATTCAAGGGCCAATAGATTAGGCCCAAACATGTGTATAGAAAGTGTGAATTTGTGACAGTGCTTGGAAAGGGCAAGACTTCCACCCATTGTTCAGGAAAAGTGCTGCCATTCTAGTCTTCATAGAGTCTGGAACATATACACCAGGGATTGCAGAAAGTCTGGCCACCACCCCAATAACTGAGATAACTGAGTCTGTGCCTTGGGGATTCTGGAGAGCCTGGCCACTATGCCAGTGTTCTGAAAGTGTTGAACCTGTATCCTGGAGATTGAAGAGATTCTGGCTGCCAGCACAATGCTTGGAGAGGGAAGAACCTCACCCCAGTGATCAGGGACAGGCAGCCCCTTTGCAAGATTTTGGAAAGGGTGGGGCTGCTACTCCATCAGGCCCAGAAGACAAAATGTCTTTCTATAGATGACTCTCAGATCTTGAAATCTAAGGGGGTATGTCTTGCTAGGTTTTGAAATGGTTTGGGACATGTGACTCTTGTATACTTTCCAGCTTTTCCCCATGGGAATGTGAATATTTACCCTATTCCTGCCCTTCCATTGTATATTGGAAGCAGATAAATTGTTCTCAAAGTTTTACAGATGCACAGAGGAAAATTACACTCCAGAATAGACCACACCAAAAACTGATTTTGATGAAAATTTTTACTAAGCATTGTTTCTGAAATGATACAATACTTTTCAGATATTGTGAAGGAATGAATGTATTAGACATGTAAAAAGAATATACCTTTTTGGAGTCTGGTAGGTAGAGTGTGGTTCTTTGAAACTATATTTACCACAGAGAAGCATGTTCTTAAGTCTAACCAATTCCTATGGGTGTGAAACCCATTGTAAGTAAGAACTTTCCATAAGGCTACTTCAGTTAATGTGTATACTACTGGAGTCCTTTATAAATGGAATGAATACAGAGAAAGAGAAAATACCATGGAAGAAGAATTTGAAATAACCAAAACCTGGAAGAGAAGGAAACGACCAGAAGAAAATGCCATGTGCCTTGTCATGTGACAGAGGAGCCAGGATTGCCAGCAGCCAGCCAAACAATGCTGGTCATCATGAAGAAAGCATTCCCTTTATGATGTTTTTATTAGGACATTTTCCCATCCTCAAAACTGTAAGCTGATAAATTTCCTTTGTTTAAGCCAATCCATTCTATGGTATTTGCTGGAGCAGCCTAGGAAATTAAGAGGGCATACAAAGTAATACTATTCACCCATAGAAAAGGTATGAATTTCTGCAACAATATGGATGGATCTTGAAGACATATTGTATGAAGTAAGGCAGCCATTTAAAGGCAAATATTGATCACTGATATTAAATTACTAGAATAAGCAATTTTATAGGTTCTGAAGCTAGAATATAGTTTCCAAGTGCTGTGGTGGGTATAGGGAATGGGGAATTAACACTTAATTGATACAGAATTTCCATTTTGTTGACAGGAAAGTTTTGATTAAGGATAGTAATGATGATATCACTAAACTGTGAATGTAATTAAAAATGAATTAAGTATATGAATGTGATTAAAAGGGGAAATTTACATTTTATATGTAACCTGAATAAAGTTTTAAAAATCCTATAGGGCTTTACAATGCAAAAAGTGCAATCTCAGGTAGTAAACTCTGGACTATAATTAACAGTAAATTTATAATATTCTTTCACCAAGTATAACAAAGATACAACACTTATGCAAAGTTTTAATAATTGTGTGATTTAGAAGTCTGCATGTCTGCATAAATTTTCTGTAAACTTACAACTTCTCTAATAAAACATACTGAAGAAAGAATATATTACAGCCAGAGTAAAGCTTAATGATGAAGGAAGCTCATAAAATACATTCAGAGTACTGTGGAATTTTAACTTACACAGAAAACAGTTCTCACTCCATCTCAGCAGCAACCATGTGGATTGGTGGCCCACCTTCCTAATGTACCATAAACAAATGCACCATTATCTTTTAAAAAATGTGGGTCTGTTTCTTGACTTCTCTGGTGGTCATCTGAGGAATTTATTCTATTGATTACCTTCATTAATAATATCTTGAAAATGTCTCAATCCCGGAAGCAATTGCTGCTTGACTTTCTTAAAGAATAAAAGGAAAATATAGTGTCTGCAGCTGCCTGAAACAATTAATGACAGTTTGGGAAAACAGAAGAGACTTAAAAATCTTATATATAAAAGGCTGTGGAAGTATATACATTGGGAAATAAAATATTTGGAAAGCTTCCTGTATAAGAGCTAATCTAGAAGTCCACATGCATCTTCTGAGATAGTGCATGCTGAGAAAGATCCTGAAAAGACTCTAAGCTTTTATAATTGCCTGATGTTTAAACTCTTCACAATCAGGAAGTGAAGTATACACACAATTGTAAAGAGCTTGACTAAACATTCAAGGAGTGTCCTAACACAGAATGTGGAATGAAATCCTACACTTTTCGCTACAAGCATGTAAGCAAATCATTGTCAAATCACCAGCAAGTCACAATCTAATGAATAAAGATTTCAAGGACCACATACATCTAAGAATACAGTTTTTGTAAAAAAATTAGGGAGGTCAATAAAAAACAACTACACTCACATGCAGAAAGAGCAAGCCCTGCAGAGAGGAAAGAGACTGCTTCCAGAGATACCACATTATAATACTCAAAATATCTAGATAGAGAAGAACATAGAAACATGAGAAATCCCACATGCTGATATAACTAAAGAAAGATTAAAAAACAGCTGTTTTGTACATGTTCAAAGAGGAAAGTGAAACCTTAAAGAATTAAATTATAACCAGAAGAACAAAGTCTCACAAAAAAGGAGATAAGAGTAGAGGCAGAAATTATTTTAAAATATATATCTAAATAGAAATTCTGTAATTGATAGTATAAGACTGCCAAGAAAAATTCTCAAGAAAGATTCAACAGATGGTTTCAGGAAGCAGAATGAAGTATTGGACTTAAAAATAGCCCATTGGGATTATCCAGCCTGAGGAGTTGAAAGTGAAAAAATAACAGAGCCTAAGAGATTTTGGGAAATTTTAAAGTGTCCCAACAATTGCCTAATGGGAGAGAGAACAGAACAGAAATAATATTTGAGGAAGTAATGGACAAAATCTCCAATTTAATGAAAAACATGAATCTATACCTCCAAGAAGTGCAATGAACTCTAGCTAGGATAAACTCAACTAGATCCACAATATTACACAGTATAATAAAACTTTCAAAAGACAAAGGCAATGAAAGAATTATGAAGGAACCTAGAAATAATCTACTTGTCACATAAAAGTGTTCCTTAATAAGATTAACAATTAAATTTTCTTCAGAAACCTTGGATGATAGAAGGCACTGGGATGACATATTTAAGGTGCTGAAGGAAGAAAACTATCAACCAAGAATTATATCTGCCTATACTATCCTTCAAACAATAAAGGATAATTAAGACATTCCTAAGGAAACAAAAGCTGAGAGTGTTCATTGGTAATAGCCCTGTTCTACAAGAAATGCTAAAAGGATTCATTTAGACTTAAAGGCAGTACTTAGAAACCATACAAAATTAAAAATATCAGATTATAATAGGTAGATATGTGAGTTATTAATACAGTATTTTGTGTTTGCAGCTGTTTTTTATTCTTACATGATTAAAAAGACAGCACACAAATGGTAACATAAAAAAGCATGGAATAACCAAATTACTATCTTACAAATTAGACTTTAAAACAAAAATATGACAGAATAAGTAGGACATTATATTATATTAACACATCAGTTCTTCAAGAGGATATGACAATTATAAACTTATGTAACACGACAATAAAGCTCCAAACAACATGAAGTAAATATTGACAGAACTGACTATAGTAATAGATGGTTCTACAGTAAGACTTGAAGACATCAATATCCTTCTCCTTTTAATATATAGAACAAGTAGACACAGAATAATAAGAAAATAGAGGATTTAAATAACTCTATAAACCAAGTAGCCCTAAACAATATATAGAGCACAGTGTGATCCAAAGCAGTAGAAAAAACATTCTAATCAATTTCATGTGGAATAGTCTCTAAGATAGACTATATATATTAGTCTACTATACAAAGTACAATATTTTAAGAAAATTGAAACCATATAAAGTATTTTCCCACCGAATGTAATGAAATTAGAAAGCAATAACAAAATAAAAACTGTAAAATTCACAAATATATGGAAATTAAACAAAACACTTTTACAATCAATGAGTGAAAGAAGTCAAAATAATGTTAGAGCAAACTTCACTACAGGTGGGCCAGAATGGTCTATTCAACAAAAGGTGCTGGGAGAACTGGATAGTCATATCCAAAAGAAAGAAAAAGAAGCCTTATCTCACACCTCATACAAAAATAACTCAAAATGGATGAAGGATTTAAATATAAAAACAAGTATAAAACTACTGGAAGAAAATGTCGGAAAATATCTTCAAGGTCTTGTGGTAGGTGACAGTTTCTTAAACTTTACGCCCAAAGCACAAGCAACAAAAGAAAAACTAGATAAGTGGGGCCTCCTCACAATTCAACACTTTTGCACCTCAAAGGACTTTGTCAAATGGGTGAAAAGGTAGCTGATTCAATCAGAGAAAATATTTGGCGATCACATATCTCATAAGGATTTAATATCCATGATATATAAGGAAACAATAAAAAGACAAAGTATCAGATTTAAAAATGGGCAGACAATGGAAAAAGACAACTATCCAAAGAATAATACAAGTGATGAAGAAACACATGAAAAAATGTTCAACATCACTACCAACTAGGGAAATGCAAATCAAAACTACAATGAGATATCATTTCACACATATTAGACAGGCTTCTATTAAAAAGTTGGAAAACTGGAAAAGTTGGAGAGGATGTGGAGAAATAAGAATGGTACAGCCACTATGGAGGACTGTTTGGCAGTTGCTAACGAGGTTGAATATAAACTTGCCATGGGACCTGGCAATACCATTGCTAGGTATATACCCAGAAGAACTGAGAGCATTGACACAAATAGATATCTGCACACCAATGTTCATAGCAGCATTATTCACGAGAGCCAAAAGTTAGAAACAACCCAGGTGTCCATCAACTGATGAATGGATAAAAAAATTGTGGAGTATACACAGGATGGAATATTATGCAGTGGTTAGAAGAAATGAAGTCGTGAAACACATAACAACATGGATGAACCTGGAGGACATTATGTTGAGTGAAGCAAGTCAGACAAAAAAGAACAAATACTGCTTGATTGCCCTATTATGAGCTAAATATATTATGTGAAATATAAATATATTATGTGAAATATAAATATGGGTAAATTTGCATATATAAGAACATTTTACCTTGCAACTGAACAAATACAAGTTAATACTACAGAATTGTAATATCAGACAAAAAAAAAAGAAACATTATACTAAAGGAAGGAGATGAGATACAGAATACTACATAGTGCTTGATTCCATTTACAGAAAATGTAAATATAAGTCAATTCATAGAGATGAAAGGAGATTCATTGTTGTGTAGGTCTAAGGAAAGAATGCTAAGGAGTTTGGAGTCTTTCTTTTTGGAGTAATGAAATTTTTCCAAAATTTTTAAGATGATGAATGTACAACATTGTGATTATACTAAAAACCAATGATTATATGTACAGTGAAGGAAGCATAGAGATATTGAGAGGTAAGGAATTTTCTTGTTTGTTTGTCTGTATTTTTTGTTTATTATTATTATTGATAATGGAAATACTCTAATAATTATTGAAGTGATGAATACACAACTATGTGATTATAGCAAATACCATTGATTGCATACCTTGGATGAACTGTATACTTTATTAATAGTGTATCAGTAAAATTGATTTACATAAATAAATAAATAAATACATACATACATACATAAAATGTCATATACAAAACTGATAGTATGTAATAAAATAAGGGTTCAGTTGGAAATTTATAGCTTCAAATGTGTTTGAATTGTGAATGTATTCATTGAAAAATAAGAGGAATTTCAAATTAATAACCTAAAATTCCACTATAGGGAACAAGTAAAAAGTGTACACACTAGATGGAAAGCAAGCAGAAAGAAGGAAATAGTGAAGATTAGAGCAAAGGTAAACAAAATACAAAATATAAACCAAACAAAGTTAGTAAAGCCAATTCTAGTGCTTTGACAAAACAGACAAATCTTTAGGTAGACTGGGAAGAGAAAAAGAATGAAGATTCAACTAAAATCAGGTGTGTAAGTGGGGACATTAATATTGACATATAGAAAAACAAACAAATTAAAAATGATTACTGTATGTAATTGTATACCAAAAATTAAATAATCAAAATTAATGTTCAAATTAACAGAAACATACACAGTATGTACCCAAGTTATTAAGAAATTGAAGAGGTGAGTAGATTTCCAAGTACAGAGATTAAATCCATAAAACATACAAAAAAAAAACAAACTCTGAAAAAAATAAATCCCAGGGACAGATGTATCCATTGGTGAATTCTACCAAATATTTAAAGGAGCATTAACCTCAAACTTTCTCAAATTCTTCTAAAAAAAGAAGAGGAGGGAATACTCCTTACCCATTTTGCAAATGCAGTGTTACTATGATGTTATGATACTATGGACAAAGACATCACAATAAAAGAAAATAGAGACCAACATCCCCTTTTAATAGAATTACAGACATCCTCAAAAATAAAGCTAGAAAACCAAATCAAGCATCACATTAAGTAATTAAACACCATGGCCATGAGATGATAACAATAAAAATGAATCCTCAAGAAAAAGATAAAATATGGCCTTGAAAATATTTCTAAATTTCTCCATAACAGATGACACTATTTTAAAATTGAAAAGTCAAGGCACAGACTTTTAAAAATTATATTGATATCGTATGCATGACAAAGAAAATATATATACATATACATAGAGAGAGAAAGGGAAAGAGCACTTAGAATTCAGCAATACTGTAAGCAGAACCTCTGTTTTTAAAATGTACAAAGGCCTTGTATGGAAACTTCACAAATGAAGTTATAAAAATGGACAAAAAAATGATGAAAAAAATAAGCTCAGCAACGTTAGTCAGCAGAGTATTGCAAATTAAAACCACAATACATCTTTACCACTACATACCCATTAGAATGTCCAAAAGGAAACAAAGTGAAACTGCCAAGTAACAGGAATGTAGAACAACTGGAACTCTGTTTTTGTGGTATGTATACATCTCTACATTTTTAAGGCTGCTTAGTATTCCATAACCACCCTGTGGAAATCAGCGCTAAATTTAAGCTGTACCCATCTGGGTGTCTTCCTACTTCCAAAGCCCATTGGTAAAATGTGAAAAACAATGTAAGAGATAATGTACTTTAAAGTAGCTACCATTATTTTTATGCCTCCACTGCTCCACTTTTCAAGTAATCAATAGCAAGTTTCCAGAAAAAAGTTAAGACTGAAAAGAACAAAGAAGCTCCCTCTGTGTTATAAGTCAACAGGGAAACTGACTCAAAGCTTCTCATGTGGGAATTATTTCACACTGCTATTCACATGGCATTTAACTTTCTCAACAACGCAGTTTCAGAATGAGAATAAGGACTCTTATTTGGTTAAGTTTGCAAGTGGAAGTAATACAATTTCCCATTATTGAATGTTTTTTCCTCAAATATGGCACTCCAGAATTCCTGTTTCTAAGACAAAGCCTTTCTATCAAAGGAGATAATTGTGGGAGAGCAAGCAGCAACCACAAGACCAGGCTTCTGATCATTTTTGGATATCTTTTTAAATATCTACACAAAGCAAGGTGGAAATGTTTTGCTGTTGTTCACATCTCCCGAGCAAGATTCATCAAGGGGAGAGTGATCCCTGTAAACCTGTTTCTGCAAGACTTTTTGCCTCTTGCCCTGCAGGAACAGAGCCATCCACATTTAGAAGTTCAGTTCTCCATATTATTTCAAGGGAGTCCTTTCAGGAAAAGATTTTATATTTTAATCTAAAAGGAAAGATATAGACTCTTCAAAATACATTCCTAACAACTGTTAATTAGAATTAACCAAATAGCCTTTCTCAGAGTGTATGACATCTTTCCTATTAAAAGTTATCAATTGCAAGAGGTGGACAGTTTTAAGATGGGTTTGTTCATGGATTGCCACAGGTACTTTTTTCTTTTTTATAATAGTGATGACTCTTATTAAATATTGTTACTTTCTATATATATATAAATCAATATTTTCAACACGTTTCAAATATAGTTATAAAAGATTTCATCCTCACCCCATTATATCAAAATATAATAAATATCATTAACTTAATTTAACAGATGAAAATAAGATTCAGAGAAGATAAGCAATTTGGAGGATTGTAACCCAGATCTCTGACTCTGCCACCATGCGTTTATCACAAGACATTCTCCTTTAATAATGAATGCACTATGAGGATGAAAACAATATTTATATACACTTCATTGACACAAAAGACATAACTATGCATAAGTAATGATATAAAATCAGCTAATTATTTTAATACAAACAGGAAAAGGAGACTCCTTTGTAGAAAAACTGCTAACATGATTTGGATTATATGCATCTACTGGAGCTCCCTGTATTATTGCTCTATGTGTCAATTCTTCCTATGTTGTAGGAGCATAGATGGTCATACAATGGACTATATGAAAGCTCTATGTGTGTGATTCTAGGGACAGTGGGGGAAATGATATACTAGTGCATGATACAGTGAGACTTGAAATTTAGAATAACTCTAACTATTGTGGGGGAATCAGACTAAAATGAGGACAGCAGTTCAGAGGTTATCCTAATGATTTAGGTATGAGAATGAAAACCTGAACCCTGTTGATGCCATTGGGGATTCAGACTGTGCCACTTTCATTCTGGGCTGCAACTATCACAAAGCTCCTTACTTCTCTGTATGTATGTACCAGATGAAATGAAAGCTGCCTTACTTGAAGGATATTGCCACTCCCCTAGGGACCACCGAGGCAAAATGACTGACTGGCATAGGGGTACAAAAAGTTGGACTCCTTACCTCTCTTCCTCATATAGCCTGTGTCCCTCATCCTTTCTCCTGTAAATCAATTTCATAAAAATGTACATGCCAGATTTTGCATCTAAGGAATCAGAGGTATAAAAGTGAGACATAAAAGGATTCAATTAATATTCAGGAGTTATAATCAAAACAACATGATCTATGATAAAAAATAGAAAATGAAAGGAAGTAAATGAAACCAAGTAATGGCTTTGATCACTGAATGGAGGTATGAACACAAGATAGAATGCAGAGAAGATCAGTATTGTTTGGAATATGTTGCGTGAAATGCCATGGAAAATATCCAAGTAACAATGTACAAGGCATTGACTGTATAGATCTGATCATCAGAAACAAGAACTGGGTGGAAGAAATGTAGGATTCTTGAGCATATTGATGGTATTTAACCCATAAAAGCACTAAGCATCACCTTGGAAGTGTGCATAAAGTGAGAAGAGAGGAGGAAACACAATTTTCTAATGTGATTCAGGGAACCATGAGTGATGCCCCCATGGTCTATCAAATATTCCATAGACATTTTGATATTATCAGGAAAAATGCAAATATACAAAATAAATTGATCTCAATTTAAACTTTAAAATTGTTCCCAATCTCAGTGGGAAAGCTTTTAGTCTTTTACCATTGAGTACAATGTTAACTGTGGGTTTTCATATATGCAGTTTACCATGTGGAAAAAGTTTCATTCTAATCCTATCATTTGGGATATTTTTGTAAATAATGCTGTATTTTCTCAAATGTTGTTTAAGCATCAATTGAGCTTTTTTTTTCTCTTCTTCTTCATATTATTAATGTGGTGTATGACATTAATTGATTTTTTTGTGTTGAACCACCCTTGCATACCTGGGAAAAATTCCCCTTTACTTGGGAGTATAATTCTATCAATGTGCTTTTGGATTCAGTTTGCAAGTATTTTGTGAGGATTTCTGCAGGTATATTCATTAGAGAAATTGGTCTGTAATTTTATTTTTTCATGGTATCTTTGTCTGGCTTTGGTATTATCATAGAATGAGTTTGTTAGCATTCCCTCCTGTTTAATTTTTGGGAGAATTTAGCAATATTGGTATTAGATTTTCTTTGAATGTTTGGTAGATTTCACCTGTGAAGTCATCTGGTCCTGGACTTTTCATTTATGAGGGGTTTTTGATGACTGTTTCAATCTCCTTACTTGTGATTGGTTTATTGAGGTCTTATATTTCCTCTAGGTCAGTGTAGGTTATTCACGTGTTTCTGGGAATTTGCCCATTTTGTCTAAGTTTTTTAGTTTGTTGGCATGCAGTTGTAAGTTGTATCCTTTTATTATCTCTTTTATTTCTGCAGAGACAGTTGTGATGTCTCCCCTCTCATTTCTGATTTTATTTATTTGCATCTTCTTTCTTATTTTCTTTGTCAGTCCAGCTAAGGGTTTGTCCATTTTGTTGATCTTGAAGAACCAACTTTTGATTTTGCTTATTCTCTCTATTGTTTTTGTTTGTTTGTTTGTTTGTTACTGTTCTCATTTTTTTCACATATTTCTCCTCTAATCTTTGTTATTTCTTTCCTTTTGCTTGATTTGGCATTAGTTTACTGTTCTTTTCCTAGGTCCTCCAGGTGGGCAGTTAGGTCTTGAATTTTAGCTCTTTCTTTCCTTTTAATGTAAGCAATGAGGGCTATAGATTTTACTCTCAGCATTACTTTCACTATACCTAATAGGTTTTGAGATGTTGTGTTCTTGTATTCATTTACCTCAAGATATTTACTGATTTTTCTTACAATTTCTTCTTTTTCCAATTTGTTCTCTAATCTTGGTATATTTGTGAATTTTCCCTTTTTCCACCTCTTATTGATTTCCAGCTTCATTCAGATGATCAGAGAGAAGTGCTTTGTATAATTTAAATCTTTTTTAAAATTCATAGGTAATTGCAAGTAATCTTGAATGCCAGAATAATCTGGAAAAAGAAGAACAAATTTAGAGGACTCACACCTCCTGATCTCAAAACTTACTACAAAGCTACAATAATGAAAAAACTGTGATATTGGCATAAGTATAAACATATATATTGATGGAATAAAATAGAGATTTCAGAAGTAATTGCATGTATATATAGTGAAGTAATTTTACATGGGTTCCAGTAGGAAATAAATAGTCTCCTCAAAAAAATGGTTCAGGGATAACTGGATATCCACCAACAAATGAAATATCCAAAACCCTATTTAGCCGCATATGCAAAAATTAACTCAAAATGGATCAATGACATAACTATAAGAGCTAAAGCCATAAAACTCCTTGAAGAAAACACAGGATAAAACCTTAAGCACATTGCATTTGACAATGGATTCTAAGATAAGCCAAAAACACAAGTAACAAAAGAAAAAGAATAGTTTAAAAAGATACTAATTCTACACAAACTCTTTCAAAAAAAAAAGAAGAGAGGCATTATGCAACTCATTGTATGAAGCCAGCATTGGCTATCATATAGTCAATCACAATAAAGCAATTCAGAATGTATGTTGTTTTCATGGTGGATCAGTATTGTTTATTTATATACATTCTGAGTTACTTTTCCAATGACAATTTTGGCTTTTACTGAATAACCATGTAAATGAAATTTCTATACCATAAAGACTGAGCTGTCAAAAATCACTTTAATAGATTACTGTGAAACATGATCAGTTTTTTCTTCAGAGCACCATCTACCTCTGCTGAAGAAAAGAACTACTATATTTCTATTTTGTCTGAAGAAAAAATTTGTATCTAGAAATAAGAAGTGATATTTGGTATTCTAACCTGCAACAAGATATTACATTTTTCAAAGTATTTCAGATGCAGTGTCATTTGAGCTCGTCACCATTTTGAGAGATATTTTACCATGATTTTTTAAAAGCACATCAAATTCTCTACCTACAAAATATATAAACAACCAGCCCAGGCAGTTTATGATTGTAAGGAGACTCACTTGCATAAAAAACCGCAGTTAAGTACCAAAATGCACCAACTTAAAATTACATTGCATCAGTGGTCTTCACTGATAATAAATTATTTGAAAACTGTCAGTGACATCCACTACTTTAAGAACAAACTTGTCAAAATGTGCTAATGTGTACCAACTAAAGGAACAAATGTTAAATGCCATAGCATCCTTTCAGAAGACAATTGGCAAAAGTACAAAATATGGACCAAGCTACAGATGTGCATCTTATACTAAAACTGGTAGTAGTTCAGTGTATTTTATAATTTAACCTTAAAACTTGTAAGAAGTATTTAGCAACTGGAGAATTTTATCAATGTAACTTGAGACACAGAAAAAACAAATAAGAAAAGTACAGGAGTGACTCCAAATGTCATATGAAATTCATGTCATGGAGACCAATTTCTATATAAATCAGTAGTATTGAAATATATATATATTTATATAACTAAATGGTATTTATTTACAGATGACCAAAAGAAGAAAGACAACTATGAGCATAACAGAGAAAATGATGAGAAAAGTCATGTGGCACCAGCAATACAAGATAATAGTAAAATGACAGTAGAACCAACAAGCAAATGTTGTTGATCTGTTGTGATTTAGCCTTTACAAACAATATAGTATTTACATTTTCAAAACCCAAGGACAATGGCTTGCTCGTTCGAAATAGTCTTAGCCTCAGGCCAAGTCATATTTGACCAACAAATTTAACCTAAGTTTCAAACATATATGGAAACATAACAGATGATAAAAACAACATTGACTTTTTAATACTAAGACTACCACAACATTGTTTTCTATCATGCATTATATTTATGAATATTACATTTTCTTCTGTAACATATTTGAAAAAAATTACTGGAGTAATTTTTCAAATTTTCAAACTTTGAATTGGGAAAACAAAATATAATTGTAAGTTTTAAATATTTGCCTGATTTATTTGACAAATAAGAATGACCTGTCATTGTTATTGAAAATAAAATTTCCAGAGCCCTTTGGGAAAAAAAATTCACAAAAAAGAAAAAAAAGTAACAGACACTTGAGTTTATCCCAAGAATAAAAGATTGGTTTATCATTCCAAAACCACTTAATGCAATTCACTAAATTAACAGAATGTAGGAGAAGAAACACCTGATCTTTCAATAGAGGCATAGAAATATTTTATAAATTTAAACCAAAAATTATAATTTAAAAAATATGTTAGCAAATGAGAATTAGAAAAGAATTTGCTCAACATGACTGCTGCAAATTAGCTACGTTGAATTCTAAATTTGGGTCTGAGTGGAGGTCAGGCTTGACACAATGGGAAATTAATGATGTGTAAGATAAAACAGTGTGTTACTTACAGGTCCTGGAGGGGCGGGAGTGTTATGAGGGGTCAACAGGAAGTTCACACACTTGAGGTGTCTCAACCAGTAGGTGGAGAGCAAACAAGTACAGCAAGAGGGATCCATTGGCTTGTGCCCTTTATTGTGATCCAGGGGTGGAGATTAGTGTATTTCCTAAGGGAGTCAACCATGGATTTGTTTAAAGAAAACACACAGGAAAGAGTGAAGGGACTGGGAGTTTGAGGGTGGTGGGGATATTTAGCTTATCATTTTGGATCAGCTGTGGGTTTGGAATGAAAGAGACAAAATTATAAAAAATATATTTATTGGCAGATGGCCTGGTTCTCTCAGAAGAAAATATTCATTTCCTTAAAAATCAGTAAAAGACTCAGTAAGTGAATTTAGAAAGGTCACAGGATACAGAGCCAATGTATTAAAATTTGTTGTATTTCTAGAAGCAATAAAATTCAAAATGAAAGTAAAATCAAATTACTATATAAAATACTATTAGAAAATATGAACTATTACAGAAACATTTTAAAAATATATTCAAGACCTGATTATGAAAATGAGAAAACACTTCTGAGAGAAATTAAAGATGCACATAGGGAAAGTGGATGTGGCTCAAGTGATTGGGCTTCCATCTACAGTATAGGAGGTTTAAGGTTTGATTCCCAGGGACTACTGGTGAAAGGCAAGCTGGCCCATGTGGTAAGCTAGCCTGCACAATGAGTTGGCTCACACAGCGAGCTGGCCTGTGTGGAGTGCTGTCCCACATGGAGTGCTGGTCCCCACGGAGAGCTGGTGGAGCAAGATGATACAACAAAAAGAGACACAGAAGAGGGACAATAAAAGATGCAGCAGACCAGGGAGCTGAGGTGGTGCAAAAACAATGAGGGGGGAGAAACAAATAAAAAAGTCTTTTAAAAAAGAAGATGCACATAAATGAAGAGATATACCATGTTGATGGATTACTGATCCATTATTTTTACTATATAAATTTTATAGATTCAATGCAATTCCAATCAATGACATTAGAATTTGGGGGGAAAAATTACAGGTTTATTCTGAAATTTATGCAGCAACTTTAAATAGTGTAGTAAGTCACACCCAAAGAATTAACATTGGAATTATACTGTACTTAATTTCAAGACTTCTTATAAAGCTCCAGGAAAAAGACTGTGTGACATTGGCATAGAGATAAAAATATAGATTGGTGGAACAGAATATATACGTCATAAATAGATGCAAATATATGGTTATTTTTATAAAAATTTCAAACTAATTCAGTAGGGAAAGAATAGACTTTGCAACAAATTTAGCTGGATCAATTGTATATTCACAGGGGAATATATACCTCAAACATTTCCTCTCATCATACACAAAAATTAAATCAAATTTGGTTAGAGACCTCTATGTTAAGCTAAATCTGTAAAAATTCTAAAAGAAATTTTGTGATGTTAAGTAGACCAATATTTCTTAGATATAAAACAATAAGCATGAACCAAAAGAAGATGAAAAGTAAGCTTTGTTAAAATTTATAAACTTCTGATCGTCAGATGATACTATTTTAAAAATGAAAACAAAAAAATGCAGGCCACAGACTTCTAGAAAATTATATTTACATCATCTGAATTACAAAGGAAATAAAGAGGTAATAAGGTACCAAGAACAATATTTTTAAATTGTGAAGAGGTCTTGAATAGCAACTTCACAAATGAAGATAAACAAATGGCCAATAGGAGCAAGTAAAAACACACCTGGAACATACAAATTAAACCTACAATAATTTACTACTATATACCCTTTAGAATGACCAAAAGGAAACAACTAAAAATACCAAATGGCAAAGATGTAGAACAACTGGTACTCTATTCTTATAGTTTTTATATATCTCTACATTTTATTGCTGTCTAATATTCTATAATCAGCCCATAGACATCAGTGCTAATTTTAATCTGTAGTTTCTGGCTACTTACAAAGCCCTCTTGTATAATGTGAAAAACGTTAGGAATCAAGCACTTTAAAATATCTGCTGTTATGTTTAGGTCCTTATTGCTCTGGCTCTCAAGTAATCAATAACACATTTCCAGAAAAGTTTTAAGTCTGGTAAGAAACAAAATCTCCCTCTATGACATGAGTCAACAGGGAAACTACATCAAAGATTAACACACTGGAATGATATCACCCTGCCATTAACATGACATTCAGCTTTCTCAACAAAAGGATCACACAGAGAATGATGACTCTCAGTTGGTTAAGTTTTGAAGTGCAGGCAATACAATGCCCACTAACGAATGAGTGTTTCTTAAATATGGCTCTCCAAAATACCTATTTCTCAGACAAAGTCTTTCCATCAAAGGAGATAATTTATTCCTGGGAGAACAAGCGGAAGCTACAAGACCACATTCCTAAACCTTTATGGGAATCTTTAAATATCTATTCAATGCAAGGTGGAAATGACTTTCTTTTGTTCACATCTCCAGAGCAAGATTCATCATAGACAAAACAACATACATAAATGTGTTTCCACCACAACTTCCAGCTCTTACTCTGCAGGTACAGAGCCATCCATATATGAAAGATCACTTCTCCAAATTATTTCAAGTGAGTCAATTCTAAATTCAAATCCAAGATTTTTTAGTAAAAAGTTTTTCAAGTTTTAGACCAAAAGGAAATATTTAGATTCTTATGAACACTTTCTTAACAACTGTTGATTTGAATTAACTGAATAGTCTCTTCCAAGTGTGTGACATCTTAACATATTAAAAGTTATTATTCCTAAAGGAGGTGAATTTGAAGATGGGATTGTTTGTGAATACCTGCAAACATCATTATGATCAACTACAAAGTCTACTAAAGTACTTTTGTCAGTAGTGCTGACTCTCAGTAAATTTTGTTGTTTTCCTATTTACAAATCATTTCTCAACATTTTCAAAATATAGAAATAAAATATTTCATGCCCACTCCAATTACTTAAATGATAATAAATATCATTAAGTTTATTCAACAGATTAAAGCATTGAGGCTTCTAGAAGTTAAGCAATTTCAAGCTCTATAACTGAGAGCTCTGACATCTGCCACCATACTTTTATCATAAGATATTGTCCTTTAATAATGAAGATTAACCATAAGGATGGAAACAATATTTAAATACACTTAACACAGAAAAGACAAAAACATGAATAAAAATAACATAATCAGCTGATTAGTTTAGTATAAATGTAAACATGGAGAACATTTAGTGGGATCAGTTACCAAGATGAGTTAGATAATCTGTGTTTCTTTATTTTATTTAAAGATAAATTTAGGGATGATTTTCTTGAGATTATTACATGGCTACATGTTTCTCTATATTATTGCTTAAATGTTAATTCTTCCTATCTCCTAGGTGCATACTCAGTCATAAAATTGAATATATGAAAGCCCTATGTGTGTCCCCAGCACTATCTGGATAAGTTCACACATGCTCTTTCAATCAATTCTCATAAAAATCTTTGTGACAGCAATTATTATCATATTATATAGGAGGTAAGATAGCAAGGCAGGTAGCTAAAGTAAAAGAAGATGCAAAAGGAAGATCAGGATTATGTAGAAATAAATTTTAGAACGAAACACTTAATGACTGTGACACTTTTTAGAAGACTAAGTGCATAGAGAGAGCTACACATAAGAAAGTAGAGAACAGGGACTGAAGAAGCCAAGATGAAGAGACCTTTCAATGAAAGAGTATTACATTTTTAAACATGCACACACACATACACACGTACACATATACATAAATATGAAAATGTACCACAAAGTAGTATTAAAATAATAAATACAACTATTTTTATGATAATATCAAAGAAGATTATTTCCAGCATTGTAGTTATAACAATGTAGTGCATGGTTTAAGAAATGGTATGAAAAAATAATGATAAACAGAATAACTTAAGATCTAACCTTGACTCTGCCCTTCATTGGTTGCTGGATCTTAAGATACTTCTCATTTCTGTGATTCTAATTCCTGATGTAAAATAAATATAAAAATAATAAAGATATCCATCTCAAAGGTTTAGAGAAAGTATTAAGTAAGCCATGTCAGCACAACATTTAGAACACAAAGTGAACAGTAAGATTTGTACTTATTATCATTTTTATTATAACCATTACTGTTAGTACCAGATATTCTTTCCTCATGTGCAACGTGGATGAGCAATAGCAACCACATTGGCTGTTAGAAGGATTAAATGAAAACACATGTGCAAAGCTCTTACTTCCATGCTATACACAGAGTAAGGAATCATTACATATATATAATATATATAATCAATTATAAAGTTAATTATATTCAGACAGGAAACATTCTAAATGCTTTACAGTAGATTTTTATTCTTTCATAAGCATCTGTTATTCCTTGTGTCAACTACTATAAATATTCTCCTAACTAATTTTTTTTGGCTTACACTCCTTTCGGAAGCTCATCCCATTCTTCCCCCAAAACACACAAAGGATTTTACGAAAGCAGTATCTCAATAATCTCTCTTCCCCAGATTTCTCTATATCCTTTCATTCATATTCTCAATATCTTCCATGGTTCTCAATATCCTAGAGACAAAGGGTAAATTCCTTAACTTTGCATTCATGACCTTTATATCCATCTTCTACCTAATTTCCAGAATTATTTGCAAATATGCATACTAGCCAGCACTTCTAAATTAAGTTATTAGTCATCAGTGAGAAAAGATGATCCCCTGCCCTATGTGTTTACAAGATGGCTTCATAATTATACTCTTAATAGAATTTCACCTGGGAGACAGTTTTGGTAAACATCAAGAATTCATAATTTTTATTTACAACATAAGGAAACCTCATAAGAACTGCCAAATTGATAGAATACCATATTAATTATATTGGGAAATTTAATAAATTCAAGGTTGCATTAATAAAAATTGTTATATTTTCAGGTAATGCAATTAAAGGCACATGAAATTCACGGAAAATAGAAACAATGTGACAGAGTTTGTTCTCCTGGGGCTTACAGAGAATCAAAACATGCAGAAAATCATATTTGCAGTGGTTTTATCATCTACATCATCACAGTTATAGGAAATGTGATCATTTGGTCACCATCATTGCCAGTCCATTCTTGGGTTCCCTCATGTACTATTTCCTGGCTTATCTCTCCTTTATAGATGCCTGTTACTCCTCTGTCAATACCCGAAAACTGATTATAGATTCACTGCATGAAAAAAAGATGATACCATTCAATGGATATGACTGAAGTCCTTGGGTAACCTCCAATAAGATGTGTTGAAGTCATCCTGCTTACTGTGATGGCCTATGACCACTCTGTGGCCATGTGTATGTCCTTGCACTATACAACCATCATGAACTGGAAGGTGTGTGGTCTGCTAGAGGGAGTGGCATGGGTGGGAGGTTTACTTCATGCAACTATACAGATCCTCTTCATGTTCCAATTACCCTTCTGTGGCCCTAACATCATAGATCACTTCCTGTGTTTTCTGAACCCTTTGTTCACTCTTGCCTGCACTGACAACCACACTCTAGGGCTTTTTGTAGTTACTAACAGTGGGTTCATCTGCTTGTTAAACTTCCTTCTCTTGCTGGTCTCCTATATGGTAATCTTGTAATCCCTACGAAACCACAGCTTGGAAGGAAGGTGCAAAGCCCTGTTCACCTGTGCCTCCCATATCACAGTGGTCATCTTATTTTTTGTGCCTTCCATATTTGTGTACATGAGACCTACAACTACATTATCTATTGATAAAGCAGTTGCTCTATTCTACACTCTCATAACCCCCTTGCTAAATCCCTTAATTTATACCTTATGAAATGACCAGATGAAAAATGCTGTAAGGAAACTGTGTAGTAAGAAAGTTATTTTAGCATACAAATAAATATATTTGGATCCCAACAATATTCCAACTGAGGAAAGGACCAAAATATTATTTGGGATAATCTCCACAAGGAATACTTATAGGAGAAAGAAAAATCCAATCACTACACCTCATAGTTTCTGCATGAAGGAAGCAAAATTAAGTGCAAGGAATGGGGAAATCCCACCTAGAGACCATTTATGCATTTTTGAGAAATTCTCCCAAATATGGCTAACATTTATGGCTTCATCCATGTGAATGCATTCCTAGATTTTTCCTGTAATAAAAAATAAAATAATTTTAAAGATATACTTGTATTAGGAAAAAAAAATCTTTACAGTAATCCAAAGAGGTAGACATTTTTACATGAGGAACATGAGAGAAAGGGGACCATAGGAAAACAGAAAATTTTCTTACTGATTTCAGAGCCATGCTCTTAACTGATAAGAGAAACTGCCAGGCAATGATGACACAAATGTCAAAGAATGATAATAGCAACAATTTATTAAGCCAGACACTGTGCTAGGCATATTGAACATTATTTTATTCTATATAGATATAAGTATAATATTTTTCAGTAATAACTGCTTATTTTATATATCAGAATTCAATATCATTTATTGCCTGCAACATTATGCTAACTAACTTCAATTTAGGGCTATACAAACAACAGACTTTTAATCTCTGATTTTTACGTAATCAAGATTATGCCATCTTGGCTTCAGAAACAAATTTTATTGCTCATATAACTAATCTACAATTTATAACCTGGTGGATAGACTCAAATAAAATAATATTTGGATGTCAGACAAAAATAGCTATTTGTGAAATATACGGTCAGACTCTAATAATCATATTTGTCAACTAGATGCAATTATTTTTACAAGGTAGCACATTGGGTGGTACACAATAAATATATAATGAATTTATAAAAGCATAAATCAGATGCATAAATGAGATAAATATAAGCAAAAATAGAATTTTATACTAGTGAATTGTTTCTTTCTTTGATTCAGACTCTAAATAGAATTTTAGCTAGAATTTGTGGGGAATCACAATATTATTTTCACTGGTTTAAACTCAAGAATGAGAAAGAAAGGGAAACAAAGATTCCCAGTGTATAAACACTGGTATTACCTTGGTATTCTCCCTGCCATCAGCATAGATTCATTATCTTATGAAAGTGAATGGTTTATGTTATGTTTCTGTTTATCAGTTTACTTTTTGATAACAATTCATATTAAATGCTGTTTTGTAAATATTCTATGACTGTCTATACCCAAATCCATTTTAGGTGGAAATAATCCATTGCTTTTGTTCATTCATTAACCAGCAAATAGTTTGAGCCCAAACAGTGTAAAACGTCCTGTAACAATTTCTAGGGTAAAGTAGTGAATGGCGAGAGATTTAGGTTCTGACATACTGCAGATCTTCAGAGAGTTTGTGATGATCCATTGAGAGACTCCAATAGATGGCAGAAATTACATGTGGGGTGTTATGAAAGCAAATGGGAAAAATACCGAGCAAAGGACAGGTCAGTGTCAGGAAAGGTCTCCTCAATGAAAGACATAAAACCTGGGAACTTCATGATGAAAAGGAATCCACAGGGATAATAGGCATAAGATTGGGGTAAGAGGATTCTAAGGAATGGGAATATGTTACAAACACCTATAGTTCAAAAAAATGTTGTATAACTAGGAAATGTTGAGTTGTAGTTAACTATGCATCCATTCATTCATAATTACTTTAGAACCTTATTTTGTGAAAGTAGTGTGCTGGGGACTGAGAGGGTAACAATATGAAGAGCAAGACATAAAACTCAAGAGACATGAACACAGAAGATCAAAATCAGTCTTCTAGTTGGATTAAGGATTGATGTTAAGGACAATGGGGGAAATACTGAAAGGTCTTTTAAACCTGTGAATGAAACTGAGAGACTTCAGTTGTAGTATGATAACTAGCTAACTTGCTTGAACAAGACTGAAATCAGGAGAGTAGTTAAG
>JAQZBX010038090.1:0-23543 GCA_029593785.1 Cabassous unicinctus | reverse complement strand
TATATATATATATATATATATATATATCTCCTTGCCAATAAATTTTCAAATATAAGTCTGTACTTTTTCATATACCAAGAATAAGATAACATATATAACTGCCTACCCCTGTGAAGAGTAAGCAATTTTTAAAAAATATATATATTTTGGTTATTTTTTTAAATAAAATTATTTAGATTACATACATGTTACATAAAAATATAGGGGATTCCCATATGCCCTGCTCCCAACACCTCTCCCATTTTCCCACGTTAACAACATCCTCAATAGTGTGGTGCATTCATTACAATTGATGAAATTATTTTGGAGCATTGCCACTAAGTGTGGATGATAGTTTACAATGTAGTTTACACTCTCTCCTACACAATTGTATAGATTATAGCAAGATATGTAATGGCTTATATCTGTATTATAATGTCATTCAGGATGAATCCCAAGTCCCCAAAGTGCCCCTGTATTCCACCTGTTTTTTCCTGTCTCTGCCCTCAGAACCTCCAATGACCACTGCCTCCACATCAATAATATAATTTCTTCCACTGCTAGAAACACAATAAGTCTATAGTAGAATATCCGTGAATCTACTTTAGTCCATAGTTCATTCTCCAATGCTGAGGATTATGTGATGATGATGCCCACTCCACCTCTAATTGAGAGGGGGCTTCGATCCCATGGGGCAAATGGATGGGACTTTCTTGTTTGCAGTTGTAGACTCTCTTGGTTCCTTGGGATGGTCATTGTCCATCATCATCTACTTGTTAGTTGTCCTGAGTGAGTCCAATGAACTGGAGATTAGGTGTTGCAACTCTATTGAGATTCAGGGTCCAGCTGGCACATGAGCAGCCCAAAGATTTTAGTCTCTTGGATGTACACTTATCAACCCTAGTACTAATTATAGGTTCAAATAGAAGGGTTGGAAGAGCCATGTTTAGAGAAACCACAACTGAGTTCAACGTTGTATTGGGGGACCGTAAATTCCAAAGTAGGGTCCACTGGCAAGGCATCAAACTCCTAAGCTATCTACCCTGACTATAGTTTCTGGATGTTTCCAGAGCCCACAGGAGACCCACTAATTGAGGTAGTATTTACTTAGACAGTCAATTATGTCCTGCTGAGATATGCATAAGTGTAACCCCTGGAATGACATATCAATGCACTTTGAAGTCTCTTAGCCATACAAACTCATTTGTCTTTACATTTTCCCCCTTTTATTCAAGGGGTTTTCCAGTTATATTGCTAAGTGGTGCTTGGTAGTAATCCCTCAGTGCCAGGGAGGTGCATCCCTTGGAGAAATGGCCCATGCTGGATGGAAGGTAACGCATTTATATCCTGAGTTCAGTTAGAGAGAGGCCATATTTGAGCAACAAGGGAGGCTCTCAGGAGGTTACTCTTAGGCACCCTATAATTCTAGGCTAAGTTTCACTATCAAGAGTAAAGGCTCATAAATACAGCCATCAATATTAAGGGACCATCAATGGACCATCCTCCTTCACTAGTCATTGTCCCTGTACTCAGGGGATTCTTGCAGTTCCACTAGAGAACATGGCAGAGTTCCCCAGGATGCGAATTTGATATTCTTTCAGTTATTGTGTGACTCTCCACCCACCATGACAATGCCCCATGAACAATTGAACACATTTATATGCCTTATATGTGTGCCCAGGTGATCCTCCTCCCATTCAGCCCCCATCACTAACACCCCACACAAATGATCCTTCCTTGTCATAGTTGTAACCATTCTTTGACCCAAAACTTCAAAAATGTAGCCAAGAAAATAGTAAAATACAATTAATAAGAAAATGAAATAATGATAGTTTTAAAAATAAGAAATAAAATACAAATAATTTTTGAAAATGAAAAAAGATTTAGAATAATAAAAAATAAGATAAATATTGAAAAAAAATTTGACATCATGCCTTTCATAACTGTAAGATCAGTTGTCTTGTATGCATAGTGACATTTTCTTCCATTTATTTCCCCAGCGTCTAACTTTTTTCATTTTGTCTTCAAAGAAGTTTTAGGTTACAGAAAAGTCACATATAGAATATAGAGGATTCCCATATACCTAACATCATCCCTTTTCCCCTTTCTCCTATTAATAACATTTTATAGGTGGATGGAACATTTGTTACAATTGATGTACAAATATTTAAAAATTGCTACTAACCATGGTCAATGGTTTACATTATGATTTACATTTTAGACCATACATTTTTATAAATTTTTATGAAATTTAACATGACCTGTGTCCATTATTGCAAGATCATGTAGAACACTTTCATTGCTCCTAAGATGCCCCATGTTCCATCTATTTTATTCCTCCCTCCCCCTCCCCTCAGGACCCATGGCAGCCACCAGGCTTCACTACTTGAAGAACAAAATTCATAGTTACTTGCAACAACATTGAGGGCTTGACATACTGCTCTGTCCTCCCTTATTATGCACTGCCTATTTTCTCAGGAAACTCCTACCCCTCTATTTGAGAACATAGCAGCACTACCCAGGATGGAAGTCCAACACCTTCCTGCTCATTATGTGGGTCTCCAACCCATTATGACAAGATGAACACTCACACACTCCCTAAAAGCCTACCCCAGATGCAACCTGTCCTGAATGCTCTCGCATCCAACAGCCTAAACCAGTAACCCTCCCCTGCCATGTTGCTGAAAGAACATTCCCAATGTTGTGGTTTTAGCCACAAACCCACCAATCCCCACTGTTCACCTGCTCCCTCCTCCAACCTTTCCCCCAATTCCATTGACAGTACAATCCTCCCTACCCACCCTACCCCCAACAGCTCAACCCAAAAGTATCACTGCACCACTGTCATGACCCTCACTGCACAGCTACACTCTTCTACCTTATCATAGATTTTGCCCATATAGGCGTTGGCTCACAACTTTCTCCTCCCTTTCTAAAAGAGTAAGCAATTAAATAATATTTATCTTCCTTTCTAAATTCCCAGATCATCTTTCTGTTAAAATTTTGTAAAGTGCTATAGCCAAGATATTTTTTATTTTTCTGAAGTTATAGACATCATTTATTTCTGTCATTATTTTTTACACCTAGTTTCATTTTCCAAACAGAAAGAAATTGTGATTTCTCTACTGTTATGAAAAATAGTGTATATTGTGAGGTTTAACTGAAATTCTAACTCTGACTATCTCCTTTATACCAACAGGCTTTTTCTGAAATCCAAGGCCTTAAATGTTTTTTAATTCTTACATACTATCATTTATCCCTGGTTATCTGTTTTATGTATCTATATCTTGTCCCTCCAACTATATCAATCTGCTCCTTTGGGGACAGACATGAGTCTTGTAGAATGTGGCTTAGTGGACATTGTTGCTGTCTAGTCCACGTGTGTCATTCAGTAGCTCAGTCAGGTTGCACCCGGCTACCTGGGAAACTCCCACAAGGGCACTATGAATGAGGGCCTGGCAGAGTGACAGCAGATGACAGTATGGCTGAGCAATGGGTAGGTACATTTGGGGTCACTGACACACAAGAAATAGACAGATTCGCATGAAAGCAATCTAGAATTGGATACCAAGGTCTAGATGTAAAGACAGCAATCCTCGACTGAAAAGGAGTGAACAAGAATATGACTATTCCCAAGGTCATAGATAAGATGCTAAGCAGTGTACTAATTCTTTTTTAAAAAGAAACTTCAGAATACATAAATGTTAAATAAAAAATATAAGGGATTCCCATATGCTCCAAGCCCTCCCCCTCACACACTTTCCCACATTAACAAATGCCTTCATTAATGTGGTAGATTTGTTAGAATTAAGGAACACATATTAAAGCATTGCTACTAACTGTGAACTATAGTTTACATTATAGTTTACACTCTATCCCACACAGTAGGTTATGACAAAATATCTAATGGCCTGTATCCATCATTGTAATGCCATGCAGGACAATTCCAATGTCCTAAAAAAGCCCCCATATGGTACCTATTATTCCTTCTCTCTCCCCTCAGAACCTCTGGTGGCCACTGCCTTTATATCAATGATAAACGTTCTTCCATTGCTAGAATAATAAGGTCTAAAATAGAATAATAATAAGTCTACTTTAGTCCATTGTTCATTCCCCAACCTTGAGGATTTTGGGATGGTGATACCCACTTGGTTTCTAATTGAGAGGGAGCTTAGGTCCCATGGGGCAGATGGATGAAACTATCTTAACACCATACTTGTTATATATATGTCCCAGAGACTTAAATCTTTAGTTCATTAATGTGCCAGTTGAGCCCTGAATCTTGGCAAAGTTGCAACATCTACTCTCCAGTTCACTGGGCTCACCCATGACAAATAACAAGGAGATGATGATGGACAATGCCCATTCCAAGAAACAGAGAGTGTACTAATTCTTTAAAAAATGGATACTATTATCTCTGGTCTACTGTGGTGAATATTGTGGCTTAGAAAATTTAAATACTTGGCCCAAACCATACAGCTTTCAAATAGTCAAACTTAGAAATGATCTAGAAATTGGGATAAGTAACCAGAGAGATTTGGTATTGAGACACTGGGTTAACTGGTCTAGAATTCTATAAATTACTCTTCAATAGGTGAAGATTGCTTTCAGGGCCTGGGATTGAATCTGGGATTTAGGCTGTTCCATGAGATGAGCTACTAGGAGGTTTGCATAGAGTGTGAAAGTAATAGATTCTCCCTATGGATTGAATTGCATCCTACCAAAAGATATGTTCAAGTCCTAACCCCAAGTCTTATGAGTGGGGCCTTATTTAGAAATAGGACCTTTGAAGATATGACGAGAGAAAATAAGTTCAAACTAGGTTAGGGTATGTGCTAATCCCATAAGACTGCTGTCCTTATAAGAGAAGGGGAATTTAGACTCAGAGACAAACAGACACAGGGGAGAATGCCATATCCTGGCAGAGACAGAGAATGAAGTGCTGCAGCTTCAGCTGTAGCTGCCAGCCAGGGAACACCAAGCATTCCTGGGGATCTACCAGGAACCAGGAAGAGGCAGAGAAGGGTTCTTTGCTGCAGATTTCAGAGGAAACTTGACCCTGCTGACATTTGATTTTGGATGTAAAGGCTTTAGAACTATGAGACAATAAATTCCTGCTGTCTTAGGCCACATAGGAAATGAAGATAGTTCTCAAATAACATACTTAAATATTGTATGGATATATATTTTTCTGGCCAGTTTTTGATGTGTTCAAAAAAGGTCTTTCCATTGTCCTCAAATTAAAGTGCAAATTCTTTACTATGCCTTACAAAATGTTGCATTATCTAACACCTTCCTATCTTTCCACTTGCCAGATAATCATTTCTCATTTTATTTTCTAGCAATATGTGCCTTAACCCCACTGAAATGATCTTCCTTCACTTTTCTTCCTGGCAAAATATTTGAGTCATTTTATGTGTCTCCTCCTTGCTGAATTATTTTTTGCTTCACAGAGCCTGAAATGTACCCTCCTTAATGCCTCTACCGTGCATTATGCACACCTCCATTTATAGCACTTAGCAGTATATATTTTAGTAGTCTCTTTACACCTATTTTCTCATTAGACACATAGATCTTGAAAACAGGGGCCATCACTTTCCTGTTGAGTAATCCCAGGACCAAGCACTGTGCCTCTCAAATAACAAGCTCCCAATAAATATATGAAGGCAGAAGGGAAGGAGGCAGGAGAGGAAATTAAGGCCTCCTTTCTTGCTTACTTACATCACTGCTTCCTTAATACTACATCTTCTCTCCTTGCAGAAACAAACTTATCCAAAGCATAAAGGTCTTTAATGACATATTTGGATACAAATACTACATAAACTAAGCAGCCTATTTTTAAAAGATCTGATTAGAGTCCTATCACTTAAGGGAGCCACTCTGAGTTTAAAAAAGCCTCAGCCTTGGTATGTCACAAAATATTTTTTAAACCAGATGAAGATGGAGTGAATATGGCGTAGTTGGTTGTTGTCAGGACCTATTTCCTGCTCCCTCTTTCCACTCCCTTTTCACCCCAGGCTATAGTACAAATAAGAATATGCTTATAAAATCCAAGAAATCCCAGGCACCATACCCCTGATGTCAAACTGGCAGGAACATGTAAGTTCATGCTTCCTTTCTTTCTATTCCAATATTATTCAAACATGTTATGTTGAAATTGAAGGACTCTTGAGAGGTCCAAGATTCTGATCCCAGCAAGACTGCCAATTGAACCTCCTCATACAAAGGGATATTCTATTTTAATTTTCTAAAACTCATAGCTGGTTGACATTTCTTTTTTTTAATTAAGTAAAAGACCTATATCCAAGAAACACCACTTTCTAAGAAGTCATATTTTGAAATAAATTGATACAATGAATTCAGACATGCCACAGAACAGTAGGTTATAGTTGGGGTTATTTTTAGCAAAACCAGAGAAAGCTGTAAATGGTTAAAATGGCAGTTAACATTACCTTTTTAGATAGGCAGAATGGGGAAGGAAAAAATACATCTGGGACTGCTGTGTCAGAGATACATATTTTTAAATAAAAGATATTAATTTCCTTTTATTTCAAAATACATAAATGTATATATTTATACACATATATTTATACACTCATATATTGATTGATAGATTTATACACATTGTACACACTTACATATATACATGTGTACATACATATAAAATATGTTAACTTTTTTCAAATTCCCACAGAGTTGTTCAGTGCCAGCTCTATCCAATGCTCTTTAAACTCAGCTATGAAGCATAATTATCAAGAACTATCTTTTTAATTTTTTAAATTTTTAAAAAGATACTTAGATTACATAAATGTTACACAAAAAAAATAAGTATTCCCATATGCCCCACCTCCAGCACCTCCCACAACCTCCCACATAAACAACCTTCATTAATGTGGCACATTAATTGCAATTGATAAACACATCCTGGAGCTTTGACATTAAGTGTGGACCATACTTCACATTGTAGACCACACTCTATCCCTCACAGTTCTGCATGTTATATGATGATATAAAATGGCCTATATGTCATTGCAATGTCACTCGGGACAATTCCCAAGTCCCAAAAAAATCCCAGAGATGCATATTTTAATCATTTTTATTTTAAATAAAATTTGATGGCGTAGCAATTTTTAAAATCTTACATGAACAAAAATATAAAAAGTAACCTATATGGGGCACTCATGTACAATGAACTGAAGCATTTGCTTCAGGCACATTCATTAACTAATTAGAAAATGAAGTTTACCAGGACTTTTAACATGTTCGATATCCCTCCACATATGGTCTAAAATAGAAAAAATGCTACCACAATCATCAGGCATACATCTGGAATAAAGGAGATATATTCCTCCTAGTTAGTATTGATATTAATTAATGCACTTCCTAATGCATAAGCTTCTCTTTGAGCTGCAATTAATAGATTTAAGCTCCAGGTTTACAATATCCTACATGTTATCTCTCCACAGGAGCAGCCCATAATGCCAATCATATTTAAGTTCTACTCACATCACTCTGGTAATCACTGCTCCACTTGGTATGTCCTTCACACAGGCAGCATGCTGCAGCACTGTTGACCCTAGAGAAAAGCTAGGAAGGTAGGCTCCATTATTCCAACAGCCTGGTGCATAGCACCCTTCCAGCACTATGAAACAGTGCCAATCTGGAGGCATTATCTACTGTACAACTGACCATATTGAGCCATCACTGGATTCTGGAGGAGTCCAAAACTGCAACATAGTCTCCATCAACTCCAGGAGCACAACCAGAGATATAGTAGATACATTTTTTTTAGGGGTCAGTGACCAACCCAGCCAGTAACTCAAATGGAGAGGCAACCTGCAGTGTATTGAAGGTCTCATTTGAATGAACAAGAATTTGACAATACTGAGGTCTATCTCTTTTAATATTTACACATTTTCTAAACATTTCCAGTGTAATATATATCATATCAAATGAACTTAACTTTTTAGTACTTTGCTTTTTTACTTTTACACATTTCCATGATTCTACTGATTATTGAGAAAAAGTATTTCTAGCTATAATTGTACATTTTACTCCATGTAGATCAGTCATTTCTTAATTTCATGTATTTTAAAGCTCCATAATTGGAGTCATAAGCAATTGGTATTCTATTCAACAAATACTACTCAGAATGTCAAATATCAAAGATAAAGAGAAAATTCTGAAAGAATGGAGAAGCAATCCATCACATACAAGGGGATGCCCACTAAGACTTAGTGTGGATAAAAAATGGCACCTTACCTAAGAGCTGTGGGGGCAACAGTCCTTTTAATTTAAAAAAGTAACCAAATTAACTTGGGGGAAACCTCTCAGGCTTCATCTCACACCAGGTGAAAGACATGCTTAACCCAGGTCTACCTCTTAGCCCTTATTCCAGAACCTGTCCCACTCATACCCTGGGGAGGACTGGCAGACCCACCGGCCATCCTGCCAGGGCTGTTTTCCACCAGAAGGGAAACAGCAAATGAGGGGGCTAAGACCCACTTCAGCTTAGGCCCTTTGAGACAGTCCATTGGACAACCTTTCTGCACCCAGGACCTGGAAACCAGGTTCTGATCAAAACTTGGCAAGAAAACATGCCTCACTCTCAATTAGAGCCAAAATGGAAAGAACCTTACTCTGTAGTACTGATCACTCCCTCAGCTATTAAAGTTAAAAGAATTCCCAGCTTGGTGCACTTATCCTGAGTGAAGCCAGCTGCCCAAGCAAGTGCCAGCTCACCAGAAACATCTGATTGGATGTACAAGTGCCAGTCATTGGACAGCCTGAAATACCTCTTCAAGAGACAAAGCTAAATAGTGTCTGTGTCAAAGCCAGCTGTTCCCTCTAACCATAGCTCAAACAACCTGGGGCAGGGCAAGCCAGGCACCCCTTAAGAAACCTTGTCTGTTTTCATTTCCTGTAGTTTCTCCCTATACAATAACTAAAAGGGCAATGCCTCTTTTCATCCCCCTCTATCTATCTTAGGCATAACCACCACCATGGAAAACTGGGATTGGCAATTTTGGCAATAATGGCAAGTTCCATTATCTATTACAGTCACTCCCTAGAACTAAACAGCATAAAAGAAACCAGCCATACCTTATAAGCTCTAAAACAGCAAACAGACTCTGTAGTTGCCATGGTGCTGTAAAATTGCAGGACACTTAACATGCTAACTGCAGCACAGGGAGGAACATGACTTTTTCTTAAGGGAGAATGCCATCTCTATGTAAATCACTCTGAAGTAGTCCTAAACAGTGTTCAAAACCTGCAAAATAAAGCCCACTAACTTCAGGAAGATGCAGCCATTATAGGCACCTGGACTTTTCTACTTTTGTTGTCCATTATCCTTTTAGTAGGACCCTATATCTTTAAAGTTTTAATTAAGTTTATTCCTTCCAGACTCAATGTCTTGTTAGCCATATGTGGACTTCATCCAGCTTCACCAACAATGCCAGATTTGTCTTCCTCCAACTGTGATAGAATAGCAAGAGGGTTTTACACCTTGTCAAGTAGGGCCTACTGCCCCTAACCAGCAGGAAGTAATTACAGAAGAATAACTATCATCCTTCAGCATCCCTTTAAGAATAAAGATGTAAACTCTCTGAGGGCAGAGTTGAGGCAGGCTAGTAAATTAGGGAATCAATAGATGGTTCTGGAACCTGACAGAAAAACTGCCACCATTAAACATGTGGCCATCAATGCCCCACAAGATGGCTGCTGGAAAACCTTTGAGAAACCCAAATTGGATGAGATTTCCTCCTGAGGCCAGGAGAAGCCTCAGATATTTTCCAGGGGGCCTTATCATTGGGTCTTCACAGGGGAATGATGGGTGGGATTACCAATCAAAACAGCAAACAACTGAGACTCCTCTCTTGATATTAGCAAAGGAGCAGAATAATTAATGATTTAAAAAGCAAGCAAAAAAGCCAAACTGGCCTGTTTTTTTCTTTCTCTCCTGCCTGGATCAGCATGCAAGTAAATCTGGGCATTTTGTAATCTGAAACAGGGACTGGTAGTCTATAAATCAGTCCTTTTTATCTCTTTTCACCCCCTTTGCTCTCTACCTGGGACCCAAAATCTGTTATTTTATCTCATTTATTTTCCCTCCCTTCTAACTAAAAAAACAATAGAAGATTAGACAACAATAAATAATAATATAGAAGGCTTGAACAACATTTTTCACAGGCTTGACATCATTGGCATTTTGGAAATAAATGAAGAACACTTAAATGATACCAACCAAGGCTATATATTCAGGTGTTGCCATCTGTAGTCAGCCACTATCACTGATATTTGGCAAGTGTTTCTTCTCTCTATTGCTTTAAATTAGCATTTTATATCTTTTATCATACCTATTCTCTTAATTATTATTTGCTGTTTTATTAACTTTTCAGTGTTTGCTTTAAGAATTACAATAATCATTTTTAAATCATCTCATTCTACCCCTAAATACTTCATTACTTCATGTGTGTAGGGACACCAGGACAGCATATTTCCAAATCCTCCCTTTCCTCCCTTGCATAATGGTTTTCATCCATCTTTTATGTATGTTATAAAAATGCAATGCTGGTTATAATTATTATTGCTTTAAGTGATTACCTTACAATGCAGTTAAGATGATAAAATATTAAATTTCACCTCTAAGTTTTGCATTATTTATGTATCTTCAAATTTCTGACATACAGATTATTCATTCCTCCTGAAAAATACCTTTAAGCATTTATCAAAGGGTGGTTATCCTGGAAATAAATTCTCCCAGTTTCTACCTACCTGAGCAATTCCAACTTAAAGACTCTTCACTGGGTGTAGAAATATGGTTGTTTTACTGTTTCTTTCCTCACAAAAATTATCATTCCAACTTGCTTCCATAAATTTGATGACCTGTCTGTTGTAATTAGCTTACTTGTTGCTCTTTTAGTAGTGCATCATCCAAAGCTGCTGGTTGTCTTCAACATTTGGCCTTTGTATATCAGCAGTTTTAGTATAGTAATTCTCTCTCTCTCTCTCTCTCTCTTTCTCTCTCTCTCCTCTCTCTCTCTCTTTCTCTCTCATGTGTGTGTTTATCATGCTTGTTGTTATCTGAGATTCTTGAATCTGTAATTAGGAGTCGGTTTCTAAATTTAGAAAATTTGACCAATATCCCTTCAACTGTTTATTTCTCCCTGTCCCTTATTCTTTATTCTTTTGGCAGTTCAGCCATATCTATAATGAATTTTGTGATATTGACGAATAGTTCTAGGATTATCTACTCTCCTTTGCCAAGTTTTAATATTTTGCATTGTTTTTCAACTTGGATGATGTATATTGAACTAAGTTAACTTTTAATTTTTTAAAAATTTTGTGACATATCTATTGAATCTCCTGAGGAATGCATTACTCATTAAAATCCCATGCTGTTTTTTCATTGATACTGAATTTAATTCCTTTTAATATTTGCCATATTTTTGTTGAAGTTGCCTATCCTATCTGGTCACCTATCTACCTGTTTCCTTTTAAGATTTTCACATATTTATCACAGTTACATTCAAATCTTTGTGGTATATTTTAGTTCCAAAATTTGAGTCATGTATTAACCTCATTCTATTGTATTGTCCATTTTGATTGCTCTCTATATCTTTTATTTATCCCCCAAATTTTATCAAAAGCAAGAGATTTTTGATAAGGTAGAGGTTATTGTTGTACTATTTTATTTTTCTTTATTGTTTTTTAAATTATAATTCTTTTTTTTCTGCTTATGTGACCACACCCTACTTTCTGCAGTGCCTTTTTGTGGGTGTTTGTGTGAATCAATTGAGAGTTTATTTGGAGGTAATTATGCCATGTATACTTGAGTTGATATTTTCTGCTCTGGCACAAGAAATATTAGTTTCCTTCTGTGATACCTTGTTTTGACTCCCAGCAGGCTTGTAATGGGTTGCTTGTACTTCATGGTAATCAGTGTGATGGATGAGGTTGGATTAATGGGGGAACATTCTCTGATCTCCATCCTGAGACTTTTTTTTTATTAGTTAACATTTTTTGTTTTTTTTACTAGATTTAATTAATTAATTTTTTCAACTTAAAAAAAATTTTAAACAAGCTTTAGATTACATAAATGCTACACTAAAAATTATAGGAGATTTGCATATGTGAATCTAAGTCTGGGGTGTGGCTCTCTATGTGTCCCTTTCTCTTCTCCACAGATGCAGTTCTGGAGCTAAAATGAATTACTGCCTCTGATTGTAGAGTGTTGTTTTTCCTATGTCTTTCCTCCAACAGCTGTAATGGTTTTCCTGGAGATGAGGCTTTTTTTATTCCTGAGGGAAGACACAGGAAGGGGTGAGAGAGTTGCAGAGTAAAATCTACTCACTTCCCAGTTTCTAGGAGATTTACCTGTGTCCATAAGATACAGCTTGTGTTGTAGATTAGTAAGGTGTGTCTGTAAATGGACAGCCGGAGAGGTGAGGACATGGCCATATAGTATTGTCTGAGGAACACAGTGAGGGGAAGGTAGTGAGAGCCCAGACTGAAATCTTCCATGCAGAGTGGCCTCCAGGGGGCACTCAAGGTCCCACAGCTCGAGGATAATTTGCAGACAAAGGCTGGGGAAGGTGTAATTTTTATAGGGAGTTTCCTTTAAAGGACTGCATTTCCCCTTCTCTCCCAGTAAACAATTGCCCTGACCAATGATCAGGGTCCCTGAGGACACATGGAGAGTCCAGTAGCTGAAAGCAGAGTAAGCAGCTTTGAAGCCTGTTGTATCTGTTGGAACCCAGGGGACCTGGCAAGGGGCTGCAGATGCTGGCCAGCTACAGCAGCCATACTGACCACAACTGTAGCTCAGCCATCCATGGCCAGGATGCCTGCTGAGGAAATATCCAGCTGCCACCTACATCCAACAATATGAATGCTCAGGACCAGAAGTGGGGCCCACAGTGCAGGGAAGTCAGAAGGAGCCCATACCCTCAGCTCCCTGCAGGGCCAGCAGAACTGACCCCCTGGGGACCTTTAGATACCAACCCTAGGGGCCTGGTTCAGGTGCAGATGCACAGGCAGCAGCAGGAGTCACTCAGGATCAAGGAGTCCAGTGTCCAGGACCAGGGGCAAGTGAGGAGAGATCTAGGACCACTGAACACCAGGGCCAAGTTGAGAGGCAGGTGCATTGGAAGGATAAAGGAGCATCCCTTCAGCATTTGGACTTTCTTCTCATGACTTCTCTGCTCAGCTTTATGGGAAGGCTCAGGTAGACCTGGTCTTGTCTCTGCTATGTTTTCTTAGGCTAGGGATTCAGCAGAATTTCATTAAATCATATTTATTTGGGCACTTCCATTGACAAAATATATAAAGTTATGTGAAACAAACATTATGCACAGAAATTCATTCATCTTAAATGATTTAACCAAATGTCAATGTCACAATGAAATCAGAAAACAGGGAGATGTGGAAATAAGACTTCAATAAAAAATGCACAGTGGCTTCACAGTGCATAACTTACTCCACATGTGGATTTGATTTTCCTCCCTGCATCTCCCCTCACAGCCCTTCCAACCACAGACTTTCTCAATGCCTCATCCACTCAGTCTTCCTCATCCTGAAATTCTGTCATAAACATTGGTGACTTTAGTGTTCAGGACATGTCCTTTTGACCTCATATTCCTGCCACCTCGATGTGGAAAATGGCTAGGGATGAATGGCTGAGTATATTTATTATTTAATCTACACCTGATATTAAATTGGCAGTTTGCAATATGTTGTATTCAAATTTCCTTCATGAAACATACATATATACACTGATTGGGGTAGTGGCACAATGGCCATATTTCCAAAGCCATCCTTGATCCCTGGCTGCATCTGAATCCCTGACCAACTAATTCAGCACATTTCCTGCCTGAAAGTGAAGGAAGCTGGTCTTGGTGAGAGGCACCCCAGGGAGAGGACTCTGTCCTCCAAGGGCTCAGCCATCATCCTACCTCCAAGGTGCCCCTAAGACAAGGACCTTTCACATTCCCTTTCATTTTACATGAAGTGTTACCACCGAGATGCAAATCACCACATGGGCAGACAGATTAAACCACAGCACACATTTACTTAAATTTAGAATCCTTCTATGTCAAGAAATATTTTCCAGGCCCCATGGACCTCATGCACAAGAACATGAAAGCCTTATGCTTTTTCCTCTCCCAGATGTGAGTGTCTCAGGGATTCAGACGTGAAGGTGATGGGGATGATACATCTGAGCCAATGACTCACTATTTTTCTCCTTGTCCTCAGGTGTCCTGTCCCAGGTGCAGCTGCAGGAGTCGGGACCTGGCCTGGTGAATCCTTCACAGACCTTGTCCCTCACCTGCAAAGTCTCTGGAATCTCTTTAACCAGCATTCATATGGATTGGGTGAGCCAAGCTCCAGCAAAGGGGCTGGAGTGGGTAAGCAGGATAATTAGTACTGGAAGCACAAACTATAACCCAACTCTTCAGTCCCAACTTAGCTTCACCAGCGACACCTCCAAGAATGAAGTTTATTTAAAACTGAGCAGCTTTAGAGTTGACGACACAGCAATTTATTATTGTACAAGAGACAAAGTTAGAGGAAGTCAGGGTGAGCCCAGACACAAACTGCTTCTCATTGCACAGGAAGGGGCTGGGCTGCATTGGACTCTAGAGACCACCAGGGGGTGCTCAGGGACAAACCCCAGCAGCAGGTGCAAAGAGGGACTGGGGAGGAATTTCCTTTGTATGCTAGATTCAATCTCAGAACTTTTATGTTATTAACTCTGTGTGTAAATGCCGACATACATATATATTATTTTAACATTATATGTCATATGTGAGGCAGGTAAGGTTTCCATAAAGAACTTATCACAAACCTAATTCTCCCTGCACAGCCACAGGCTTCTGAAGGCAGAGCTCACCTGACAGAACTCACAGGGTTGCAGACCTGCTCAGATGTGTGCTTGGACCTCATATTCCAGTACATCCTGGGAAGCTGAGCATGGCTCCAGCTGCCTCCAGCCTGCCCTGCATCTCCACATGGGAAACAGCTTTCTCATTGTGCACTTTGTGTCTAAGGAATGACTGTTCTTGTTTCTCATTGTGCAGGTCCAAGTGCATGTACAGGTTTCCGACCAAGGGCAAGCACACCCTTCCTGCTCACAAATATCCCCTGAAGCATAGCTGGTTCCTTACCTATTGTAATCTCTATATTTCCTGGTGAAAGGCTGGGATATGAGAATATGGACAATGTTTTGAATAGCATCCAAGTTGCCCCTGTGCCTTCTCCTAATGTTACATTTGCCCTATCATGTACTGCTGCACCCTCCCTAGAGTACAGTATATTTTTCCCACTTGTTTCCTCCCAAGATGCATTAGTTTTTCTCCAGTGTCTTCAACTGCCTGTTTCAAAGTCCTTCATCACCATATTAAGGCTTTCATTCCTCACTGAGGATAAGGGAGTTGGTTCTGGGCATACTTTCCATGATCGTGTCTGGTGATGTTAGAACATATTTTTGCATAAAACAATAATCATCAAATTATATGCTTTGAATGGATGGACTTTATGGTATATAATTTGTACCTTAATAAAACTATTTTTTTTAAGAGGAGATTAATTCTTACTAGGAGAGAAGAGGAGGGTGGGAGGCAGAAATTAAGAGTAATGAGTGAAAACATTTGAGAGCTCACTATTGGGGTGGTGATGGTTACACATGTGAGCATACATATAAATACCAAATATTACAATTAAATTATAATGGTTATCATCTATGAATTATGACTCAATAAAGCTGACACAAATAAACAAATGGATAGATTTGTATAGGATGGAGAGATGGAGAGATACATCTTGACCTGTGAAATGCCACAAAGCACTTTAAATACATCTGCTAAAGACAGGTTCTCTTTACGTTCTTTAGGTCAACAATAAGGACACAGCAACATCACACAATGGTCTCATTACACAAAGGAGGATGCTACAAATCTCTCTAGGCATGCCCCACTCTGTCCTCTAGTTGGTTCAGGGAAGCCTTTGAGTCTAGGGTTAAGGAACACAGGCCAGACACTGGGGCTCACTATCAGCAGACATGGGCTTTGGTCACATTGCCCAAGCATTTTAACCTTCCTTTTAAAATTTCACATCTGTAAAATGGAGTGACACTGATATCTTCTTCACAAAGTTTATGGATTTATGAATAAATGAAATAAGATCAAGGGTTCTAAGTGTTTAGTCCAGCACAATCAAATAATAATAATATTGTCCCAAATGTCATCATTGCAACAACCCAACTCCCTAAGGACACTCATACATGCTCTGGAAGAGCTCCCTTTTCCAAGGCTCCACCCTAAGACTAACAGTGCAGGAGGAGGACTTGCAATAGTTTCCCACCCTTTGCTGATGCGAACTAGCCCAGCCCTGACCCTGCAGCTCTGGGAAAGGAGCCCAAGCTCATTTTACAGGGAAAAATGTGAGTTGATAGATAGAGAGAAAGAGTGGACAGATATGGCCATTTTCCTGACCAGGATGTCTGTACTTGCAGTTGTTCAGCTGATGGAATCTGGCTGAAATTTCATACAACCCAGGGTGTCTCTGACACTCCCCTTGGAAACTTCTGGATGCACCCCCAGTAGCTACATGAAGTGGGTGCTGAAGGCTCCAGGGATGGGCTAGAGAGGCCTAAGGCATTAGCAATGCTGCCATTACCACACACAGTACAGAGCTCTCAGGGGCCAATTAGCCATCCCCAGATGGTAACCATGAACACTCTGTGTCTGCAGATGGAGAGTCAGAGCTGCGGACACAGCCATGTATTGCTGAGGTAGACACTGTGAGGGGAGACAAGGGAAGTCCAGACTTACTTTTACCTTGTAGGGGTCTGGAGGTGGTTGGGATGGAAGATCAACACCAACTGAGCACAGTTTCCACCCCCAGGAGCAAGGAAGAGGGTGGTTAAGGGCTGGCTCCCTGTTAGGTCTGGGGCTTCCACTAAATCTAATTTTTCTTGCTTGGAAACTCTGTAGATTTAAGATTGTGCATTGAGGCTCAGGAAGAGACTTCAATGGGATTCCCCAATTAGTAGAGTCTTTGGGTTCAGTTTGGAACCAAGGGGGAGCCTATGCCAGGGTCAGTATCTTTATTAGCCAGGGTTCTCTCGGGAAACAGAATCAACAGGAGATATCTATCAATAATATGAGATTTTAAAGAGTCTCTCATGCAACCGTGGGGATGCACAAGTCCAGGCTCCACAGGCAGGCTGCAAACCAGTGGCTCCGATGAAAGTCCGACGGAGGGTCGTTGATGAGTTTCTGGGAGAAGTTGCCTGTCCAACGATGAGCTGGGATATTCTCTCTGAATGTTGAAATCACTTCCCCTTTTAAGTTATTCAACTGATTGGATAAAAGCGCCACCCATTGATGATGTCATCTCCCCGATTTATGCAGATGTAATCAGCCATCCACGCAGTAAACTCACTGGTGATTGAAGTCCATAAATGCTCTTGTATTACAATTAGCCAAGTGCTTGTGTGGGAACAAACACCTGGACACAAATACCTGGCCGAGTTGACACATTAGCCTAACCATTACAGTATCCTATAAAAAAAAATAATAGATTTCACATAAAATTCTCCTCCTCACACAAAATTGTGCATGTCAGACTCAGCACTGTAATGGTTGTCTCTTTTTCTCCATAATCCATTTTATTCTTCCCTGTTTTATCAAGGCTATTGGGGTGTATTCAGCCAAAATTTGTCAAATAAATCTTGTGTCTCCAGGACCTGGTCTGCCTTAGTATTGCCCAAGCATGGCCCTTGGCTCAGAGTAGCCCTCAGTTCTCCTGCCTTTCACACCAACATGAGGTTGAGCTCAGAGCACAGCAGCTGGGCCCCTGGTGCTTTAGTCCCTGCATGTGGAGGAATGAGAGGTGAATTCTCAGGGCCAGAACAGTATGTACTCCTTTTAATACAAGAAAACAAGATTTAGTTTTATTCTTTCAATGACATAAAATCAAGCATGTGGCCACAAACAACCTTCATTGATCACATTAACCCAACTGCAAAATTCCTTGAGGCTGTGTTATGTACTGTTGCTTAAAAATATCTGTCTCATTAAGAATTGTTAAATGGACAGTATTGACACATGTTCCCAATTTCATTGATTTCTTTCTCTGTACAGTCTTGTAATATAGTAAGATAGTCCTTTTCCCCACACTATCCACTGCTTTTCCATCACAATAGCAGAGATTTACATAATGGCTCAGGTGGAGGAGACATGGGGCCTGTGAACCTCAGAGTCTGCAGAGATCACCAGCTGTGGATAAATAGAGTCAGCGTGTTCCTCATGTTGGGAGACAATGAGCAGCCCCTGCCACTGAGTGCTCCTCATGTCTATCTAATGAAGGGTTCAGAATTAAGAAACTCTTGAGGCTGTCACATCTCAGCTCCTTCTGCAACTCACTGTCCTAGGAAATAGAAGTTGTAATTTAATCTCCAGTTTCCTAGCACCTGGTTCTCTTTCTTACTTGTTACAATTTGGTTAGAAACAAGAGCTGGCATTTATTTGCCCCCCTCTATCCTCAGAATCTACTGAATTGATATAGTAAAATCACCCAAAGAGTGATTTTTCAATATACAGTAATGCATGTATTTGAGAATGTCAATGTTTGTCTAGTGCCAAAACAAGAAGTCATTCCAATGCTGGCATTTAGGTGAGAATTTTTCATTTTGAAAAGAATGTTAGTGCCTTCAATTTTATTTATCTCCCCTAAAGCTTCATGAATATATTCATGAGAAGTAAATGGATAAACTATTTTAACATGCTGGATTCGTGCATGATTTAACTAAATGTTCTGGGGAAACTCCTGAGTGTTCTGTGCCCTGGGCCCAGTTCCCATTGCAGGATGAGGACAGGAATCTCCAGGATCCAGGGGAGGGAGGACAGGGAGGGGAATGGGGAGGTGAGGAGGGCTTACTGGCAGGACCCAGGCCTTCCTCTCCTGGGGCAGTCCATGTCTCTTTTCTCATTCTGGGATCCTGTCAGTTTGGAAACAACTTCCTAATTTATCTTTGATGTGTTGATGTATGCCCAGGCATGAAGTTGAAACAATTATACATTAATCCACCTGGCCCCAGGACATGAATTTTGCCAAGAATCCAAACAATATCCAGTCAGTTCTCAGATAAAATGCATCCTGGATGACACCTTGGTGAAGCCTTGTGAAAACTGAGCAGATGATCCAAGTAAATAATTCCCACACTCCTGACCAACAGAAGCTGAGATAATTTTTTCTGGTTTTAAGGTATTAATTTTGAAGGAATTTGCATGCAGCAATTTGCACAGACACACATGCATACACACACATATTGTGTACAGTAACATTATAAAAGTGCTTCAAGATATGTTCTTTATACCATGGCACCCATTTGAACAATTCCCTCATAATCATGCAATTCTTGGTTACATGCAACACACCCATCCCTCAAGATCTTATTTTGCTTAATCTTAGTTGGGGTGGAATTAAAGTGATTTCATACTGAACTTGATGACTCAACACACCATGGGAACAAGGTAGGTGGCACCTACCTGAGAGCTGCAGCCCTGTGGACATGAACCAGTACTTGCAGAATGTCCAACAGGTGCTGCCAGGGCTCACTGTTCCTTCTTAAAAGAGCAGGAAGAGACAAAAGGCTGGTACCAGGGGAGCACCAGGGATGGCTTCCACAGTGGCAATGTACATCTGCATTATCTCCCCGTGTGGACAGAGACAAATATACTTGAGTTTGGCCATGATCTCCATCACAGCACCAAGCTTGATGGGATTGTTTCGCTGCTAACTTCAGATCAGAGAACCCCTTCTTGTACCCATTAGTCCCTCACCAGGACACTCAGCATAGATCTCTGGTCTGCCCTGGGAAGTTCTCACAGTTGTACCAAGTGTCCCTATTCAGAGGTTATCCTGTCTAGGCTGTCTAGGATGAGCTTCCAGTTAGTCTTAGAACATGAAGCAGAAACTTCAGGAGAGTAAAAAGGGAGGAGGACTGGAGTGAGCGGAGGGTTCATTGTCTGTGAGATGTGCAGCATGCATGGGAGGAAGCTGGTTGCTGCCCCAGCTCCATGACTTCCAGGCAGCACCTCCCTGATAATCCATTCAGCTCCCATGAATGACTGATCCACTAAGAAATGGACCTGCCATGGGATTCAAGAGAGATCTCACAGGGTCAGCCACAGCTGGACATCCAACCTAGCCTCTGGTTACTTTCTATGTGGGGGCAAAAGAAACAGATAGTAATTCCCTAATCACAGGGCAGCTGTTGTTGGCCCTGAAACACTGATGCCCAGAGCCCCAATATCCCACTCCCTTCAACCGGTACATGGAGGAAAGGAGTATGCTGGCTGTTATCTGCTTGATATGGGTGCTGTGAGGAATGAAAGCTGGATGGTATTTGCAGTTCTTCAAGAGTTCATTTGCAGTTCTTGAACTCTTCAAGTTCAAGAGGAGCTGGTAATAAAAAGCACTGCCCTGTTTCTAGTACTGAAATGATTTTCTGTGCACTCAACAACAGATGACTTTAAAAATTAATTTTCTTATTTTTAAAAAAGCTTTAGATTACATAAATGTTACATAAAAATATAGGGGATTTCCATATGCCCCTCCTACACTTTCCCACATTAACAACATCTTTCATTAGTGTGGTACATTTGTTACAATTGATGAACACATATTGAAACATTGGTTCTAACTGTGGATTATAGTTTACATTATACTTTACACTCTGTATGGCACAAGTTTATAGGTCATGACAAAATGTGTAATGGTCTGTATCCATTATTGCAATGTCATGCAAGACAATTGCAATGCCCCCAAAATGCCCCTATATTACACATATTTTTCTCTCTCATTCCCCTCAGAACTTCTGGTGGCCACTGTCTTTATATCATTGAAAAAACTGTTGTTACAGAGAGCTCTGGATGCAGAGACTGCAGGGCCAGGGGAGAACCTCAGATGCAGGGAAGGAGCCGATGTGCCCTATGGGGAGAAGACATGCAAATGGGCGCCTCTGGTCCTGAAAACCATCCAAGGACAGACCTTGCACCTCTGAGAGAGGTCTCCATCTCCTGTGTCTGAGCTCTCTGTATTCTGAGCCCAGGACTGAGGAATAGGGGACACCATGAAGTGTGTGCTGAGCTGGACTTTCCTTTTGTTAATTTCCCATGGAAATATTTACTAGAAACTCATTTTGTGCAGGGTGAATATGTGTGCATTTGTATTTGTGTGTGTGACTCAATTTCTAATGTCTGTTTGCAGGAGTCCTGTGTGAAGTTCAGCTGATGGAGTCCTCGAGTGACTTGAGACAGCCAGGAGGGTCCCTGTACCTCTACTGTTCAGCCTTGGGATTCAACTTTGTTGACTATTACATGGACTGCATCTGCCAGGCTCCAGGGAAGGGGCTGGAGTGGGTCTCATCCATGAGTAGTGGTGGTATTACAAACTACATGGACTCTGTGGAGGGCAGATTCACCACCCCCAGGGACAAGAAGAACCAGCTGTATCTGCAAATGAACAGTCTGAAATGTGAGGACATGGCTTGCTATTACTGTGTAAAAGACGGTGAGGTGAAAGCAATGCCAACCCAGGCAAAAATCTCTTCTGTGGGGTGGCCATGAGGGTGTGCTCAGAATCCACTGAGCACAAGGGGCCATTGCAGGAGCAGGTGCAGAGAGATGGGTAAGGACTGGTTTCCTGTCAAGGTCTGAGTCTTCCTCTCCACTAACTTCTTCCCCAGGGAGCATCTCAAAATTGATATTATGTGCCTACCTCTGATGTCATGAATTAAATAACTTTTGCAATATAATGAAGAAAAAATCACATACAAAACCAGCCAAATCTCCCTTATGAAGTCAGAAATGACTTTGCCATTGTTTGCCAGGTTCAAAATTCTGAGCAGCTCAAGGCAACCAGGTGAGCCTTTCACAATGAGACCGAAGACAGAGGACCCAGTAAGATTCCCTTTAGGACAATGGATTTCACATGATAACCAAGAGATAGGCTAGTCTAGGCTCTAGATTGCAATGGATTTCAAATTGCACTCCTACTCACACAAAAGTTTGCACATCAGACATTGATCCAATTGTCTATTTTCTGACAATCCATTTTGTTTTCCACTAATCTTTTAATTTTTTTATTTTAAAAGATGCTTTAGATGAAAAACTGTTATATAAAAATATAAAGGATTCCCGTATGCCCCACTCCCTCCTCCTCCCACACCCTCCCACCTCAACAACATCCTTCATCAGTGTAGCACATCTCTCACAATTGATGAACACATATTGAAGCACTGATACTAACCATGGACTACAGTTTACATTATAGTTTACAGTCTATCCAACACAGTTTTGTAGGTTATGACAAAATATATAGTGGCCTGTATCTATCATTGCAATGTCATGCAGGACAATCCCAATGTCCCCAAAATGTCTCCATATTACACCTACTCTTCCCTCTCACATTCCTCAGAACCTCTGGTGGCCACTGCCCCCAATCAATAAGTGTTCTTCCATTGCTAGAATAATAATAACTCTATAGTAGGAAAACAAGTCTACTTTATTTCATTGTTCATTCCACAATCTTGAGGACTTTGGGATGGTGATGACTTCTCTGCTTCTAATGGAGAGGGAGATTCAATCCCAGGGGGCAGATAAATGGAACCATCATTCTTGCAGTTGCAAACACTCTCTGTTCCTTGGGATGGGTGTCTACTTTCCAGTACTTTGGATTCATCCCTAATCTTTATTCTCAGATTTCTCTTTGCTCCTTCAGCTCCCTGTCAATGGATGATGTGGTTCCTGTGGTCCAAATCCCAGTGCTTAAGCCCATTACCTGGAAGACAGTTTGTGGCTCAAGCTGTGTCTCCTACCTGTGAAAGGTTAAGGGGACATCCTTACTCCCCACTGACAGCAATCTTCTCCTCTGCCTACAGTGTGTGGAGTGGTGTAGGTTATACAAATGGGTATGTCTATCCATGCAGATAATTGTTGTTAGGTCAAATGGGATGTAAATATGCTGATCTCTTGTGCTGCTCAAACTGTCACACCACCTCCAATTCCTGTGGACTTGGGGTGAACTGCTAATTGGCTCCCAGTGTTCTGTGAGATCTGGAGGACATGACCAGGTCTTTCTTTGTGAACTGAGTCTTTGGTGCTCCACATGATGACCACAACACACAGGAAGCAAGTTAACAGCTGCATGAAGTGACTGCTTCCATAAGGCCTTTTGTCTAAGAAATCTGTTTCATTCCCTAACCTCTCCCTGATGATCCTCACTCATTTATATCCCTTCAATACTCTAAAAGGATAAAATTATCCTTTTTTTCCTCAATCCCAGCAATGTCAGGAAAAAGCAATTTTCATGTCTTGCATAATGATTCAGGTCAAATCCCATGTGCTTTGCAAAATATTCCTTACAAAATGAGAGTGTTTAATCCTGGGGGATCTAGTGGAAACTTTCAAGATGGACATGTTTCATTGAGAGATTTCCATTTTTGCATAACTGCCACCACTACATGGAGACATGTGTGTGCTCATTTCAAGGAGGAA
>JAQZBX010038089.1:0-23539 GCA_029593785.1 Cabassous unicinctus | reverse complement strand
TGACTTTGGCCAGCAGAGCCACCTTTGAACCTCAAAAAAGAAACCAGCCAGCACTGAAGCAGCCCCAGGGAGAGGGGAGGGGGCATCCGATTAGGCAGGTTGTTACACACAGCTACCCTGGGAGACAGAGGAACTAGGTCAGTGAGGAAGTATGCAGAGAGAGGCACATAACCAGCCTGAGAGAGAAGGAAGCCAAGAGAGATAGACAGCTGTTAGAAGACCAGCTTACCTGAGGGAAGAGGGATGGGGAGACCAGATAAGCTTTCATAAGACTACCTAACCTGTAAAGTGGATGTAGCTCAGTGTAGAAATCCCTGTCTTGAATATATGAGGTCCCTGGTTTGATTTCCAATGCATGCTAAGAGAAGGGTTCAGATAGTGACCCACTGGATTGTCAGACACCCAAATAGCACCTTACAACAGAGAACTTATAGACTGAAGTTTTTTGTTTTAGGTTTTTAAATCAGTTATATTTTAGTTTTTCGTCTTTTTTTATTCTTTATTTTATTTGCTTAAACTGGGTATCTTATCTGTGGAGGTAAGTCTTCAAGGTGGTTGATTGATGAGCACCAGCAGCCTGAGGCAGTACTTAGGGGCCTAAGAGGGAAGTCTGTTTATCCTGGGTTGATTTTTTGTTTTTCCTTTCTATTTTCTTTTCTTTCTTTCAGTTTTCCCTCTTCCACTGCTTTTTCTTTCATTCCATATTTTCTTATCTGGTTTTCATTTTTCCTTCTTCCCATATTTCAGGTCTTTATTTATTATACTTTTTTCTGTTATTTTTTTTCTGTTTCATTTTTTATTCCATGTATTTTATTCTTATTCCTTTGTATTTTTTTAATCAATTTTCACTCATATTATTTATTTACATTTGTGCCTTTTATATGTTTCCTTTTCTAACTTTTTAAATTATTACTATTATTTGTTTTCTCTTCCTCTCTCTTTCCTTTTCTGTGGTCTTAATAGTTTTTCAAGGAAACACAGACAACCACAAGGATATATAATAAGAGGAACGAAGTGGCAAAAGGAGTCTTACTACAAAGTAAAATTAAAATCCTAGAGTAGAAAGAGAAGCTGACCATCTGAATAAGCTCATCAAGATAAACAGATGCCTCAATGCCAATAAAAATTATAAGCCATACTAAGAAACAGTAAGATATGACCCAGTCTAATGAATAAAATGAAAAACAGTAGATGCAGAACATGGAACAATTAATCAAGTATGTCCAAACAAATATCAGGAGTCAAGTTAATGAAGTAAAGGAAGAGATAAAGGATATTTAGAAGACACAGGGGAAACACTGAAGAAATTGTTAATATACATAAAAAGAAAATGGAGGATTGCAGGAAGATGGTGACAGACTAACAGGCAGAGCTGAATGCTCTCACAAAAAAAAAGAAAATGAACAAAGGGCCAAGAGCTGTCTGAGGGACCTGCTTTTTGAGGGTCAGCAGACCAGGACAGTGCTATACAATTCCCAGGAATTTAATATTTTGTTAGATATTGTGTGGGTCTCCACCCAGAGAGATTATACCTAATGACCACATGAAAACATTCATATTCCACAGACGCATGCTCCAGGTGCACCCTTCCCCAAACATACTAGCACAGACACTCTGCACTAATGTTCCTTCCCTGACATAATTGTAACTTTTCTGTAATCCAAAATCTCCCCCAAAACAAAGTCTAATATATATATTTTTTGCATTGTGCTTTTGATCATGGTAAGATCTGTTATCTTTTATGTATACTGACAATTTCTTTTGTATGTTTCCCCAGTGTCTTCTCTTCTTGTTTTTTTACCTTCAAAGAAGTTTAGTTTACAGAAATATTACACAAAAAATATAGGGGATTACCATATACCCCACTCCCCCTCCCTCTCACACTTTTCCCCATTGACAACATCTTTCATTAGTGTGGTACATTTGTTACAATTGATGAACACTATCGAAGCATCTCTGCTTAACTAGGGTCAATTGTTTACATTATGGTTTATACTTTGCACCATATGATTTTATAGGTTTTGACAAAATGTATAATGGCCTATATCTGTCATTGCAAAGTCATGCAGAACAATTTCAATGCTCTAAAAATGAACTATAGTCCACCTATGCTCCCCTCTACCCCCAGAACCCATGGTAATCAATAAGTTTCAATTTTTCAAGAATAAGGATCATAGTTTCAAGCATTAATATCAAGGGATTGACATACTTGTCTGTTTTCTTTTATTATACACTAATATGTAATTGAAAGATGCATGCTTCTCTTTCTGAGAACATATCATGACTCCACATGAAAGGAGTTTAATATTTTCTTGTTTATTGTGTGGGTCTCCACTGAGATAACACCCTATGACAATATGAACACATTCATATCCATAGAAGCATGTCCAAAGTGTACCCTTTCCCATATATCCCTCCGCCACCAACACACTGCAACAGGGACCCTCTCCTGCTATATTTGCTGAAAATACATTCCCACCATTGTAGTTTAAAGCACAGATCTACAAATCCTCTAGAGTTCACTTGTAACTTCCTCCAGCTCTACCATAGTTCCATAGATAATCCAACCCCCAACCTTCCTGCTCACCTTTATATTCATATCCCTGCACCACCTTCACCCCCTATCCACTGCCAAAGTGCCCCCTTCCACTTTATCATAGGTTCTAGCCCTGTTGAGAATCAGCTCACCACACTCAATTCCCTTTCTGTTTCATGAGAACTTGCAGACTTAATTTCTGTGAGTCTGCCAGTATGCCTAGGTAATAGCAGTGAGGTCATGCAATATTGTCCTTTAATGAATGGTTTACTTCATTCATTACTCAATACAAGATCTTCAAGATTCACCCAGTAGTGGGATTGCTGGATTATATGGCAATTCTATGGTTAGATTCCTGAGGAACCATCAAACTCTCTTAAACAATGGTTGCACCATTATACATTCTTTCCACCAGTGGATGAGGGTTTCCCTTCTTCCACAACTCTCCAAAACTTTCAGTTGTTTGCTTTTTGTTTCTTTTTTTAAAACGGTCAGTCTATTAGGTGTAAATTTATATCTCACTGAAGTTTAATTTGCATTTCCTTAATAGTAATCTTGAGGATCCTCTCACATGATTTTTAGCCATTTGAATTTCCTTTTTGGAAAACTGTGTATTCAACTATTTTGCCCAATTTTTAAGTGGGGTGTTTGTATTTTTATTTTTGAGATTTAAGATTTCTTTGTATATGTTGGCTATATAAAGAGTTATCACATAAGTTGTTTCCAAATATTTTCTCCCATTTAATAGGCTGCTTTTTCATTTTCTTGATGAACTCATTTAAAGTGCAACAGTTTTTAATTTTGAGGAGTTCCCATTTATCTGTTTTTTCTTTTGTTGCTTGTATTTTGCATGTAAAGTTTATGTGACCATTACCTACTACAAAATCTCATAGATGCTTCTCTACATTATCTTCTTGGCTCTTTTTTAAGTCTTTGATCCATCTTGACTTAATTTTTGTATAGGAAATGAGAACATATTCCTCTCTCATCTTTTGGAGGTAGACACCCAGTTCTCCCAACACCATTTGTTGAAGAGGCCATTCTGTCCCAGTTGAGTGTTCTTGGTTGACTTGTGAAATGACAGTTGACCATATATATGAGGATCTATAACAGAAATCTCAGTTTGGTTCTATTGGTCCACTTGTCTGTCCTTGTAACAATACTATGTTGTTTTTACCACTGTAGCTTTGCAGTATGCTTTAAAGTATGGTAGTGTGATTCCTCCAATTTCATTTTTCTTTTTCTATAATTTTTAACTCTCTAGTACCCCTTACCCTTCCAAATAAACTTCTTAATTGGCTTTTCCAACTCAGTAAATAATGCTGTTGTAATTTTTACTGGGATTTCATTAAATTTTTATATCAATTTGGGTAGGACAGACAATTACGGATAATTAGTTTTCCAATCCATGAACATGTAATATTCTTTCATTTATTTAGGTCTTGATTTCCTTAAGTAATGTGTAGTTTTCTATGTACAATCTTTTACATCTTTACTTAAATGTATTCCTAGATATTTTATTCTTTTATATGCTATTGAAAATGGAATTTTTTCTTGATTTCCTTATATTGCTTATTAGTGTACAAAATGTTACTGATTTTTGCATGTTGATTTATATCCTGTCACTTCTCTGAACTTATTTATAAGCTCTAGAAGTTTTTTTGTAGAGTTTTCAGGGCTTTCTACATATAGGATAATGTCATCTGCAAAAGGTGAAAATTTTTATGTCTTCCTTTTCAATTTAGATGCCTTTTATTTATTTTTTCTTGTCTAAGTGCTTGGCAAGAACTTCTAACAGAATGGTAAATAAGAGCAGTGACAGTGCTATCCTTTTCTTTATCCAGATCTTAGAGAGAAAACCTTTAACATTTCACTATTGAGTATGACATTAGCTATCGTATTTTATATACACACTTCATCATGTTGAGGAAGTTTCCTTCTATTCCTATCTTTTGAAGTGTTTTTGTCAAGAAAGTATGCTGTATTTTGTCAAATGCTTTTTCTGCATCAATAGGGATGATTATGTAATTTTTAAAAAATCTGATACTGTGGTATATTACATTGATTTTCTCATGTTGAACCATCCTTGTATACCAAGAATAAAACCCACATGACCATGTTGTATAATTCATTTCATGTGTTGTTGAATACAATTACCAAGTATTTTGTTGATTTTAGCATCTAAACATTTGACAGATTGGTCTTATATATTTTTTTCTTGTGGCACCTTTTTTGGCTTTGGTATTAGGGTGACGTTGGTATCATAGAATGAGTTAGATAACGTTCCTCCACTTCTGTGTTTTGGAAGAACTTAAGCTGGATTGATGTTAGTTCCTTTCAGAATGATTGGTAGAATTCACCTGTGAAGTCATCTGGTACTGGGCTTTTTTTGTTTGGAAGGGTTTTTTTTTTTTTTTTTTTAATTGTTTAAAAGTTTTAAAATTAATTAATTATTAATTTATTTGTTATTTATTTTTCAATGGGATTCAGCATAATCACGTTTGTGCATTGCTTACCCCAATCACTCTCAGAACACTTTCATTATTCCATTAATAATAATAATAATAAACAAATACAAACTCATCACCTCTCAATCTATCTAGACCTCACCTGCCATACAAAGCTGCTATTCTTTTTCTTTCTCTTTAGTATATTTGTATTTATATATAGTAAAAACAGTCATATATGCGATATCAACCATATTGATGTTTTATATGAGGTTTCATTACCTTATACAGTCCCATGTTGCCATTTTTAGCTTTCCTTCTAGTAATATACATGGCCTTATATTTTCCTTTTCAACCACTGTCAAACCCATACAAGAGCATTGCTAATTACAAATATCATGCTGTGCTTTAACTATTTCTATTCATTCACTGGGAGGTTTTTAATGTCAAATTCATTCTCATTACCAGTGGTTGGTTTGTTGAGCTCAACAATTTTTTCTTTTGTAAATGTAGGTTGCTTGTGTGTTTCTAGAAATTTGACCATATAATCTACGTTATCCATCTTGTTGGCAAACAATTTTGCAAAGTATCCTTTTATGATACTCTATATATGTGGGTTCAGTGGTCTTAGCCCCTTTCTCAGGTTTTGTTTCATTTATTTGTAACTTTTCTATTTTTTTTAATTTGTTAGTCTTTTGAAGGTTTTGTCAATTTTATTACCCTTCTCAACAAACTAGGTTTTGGATTTGTTAATTTTTTTCTAGTGTTTTATTTAATCTCTATTTCATTTCGTTCTCCTCTCATCTATATTATTTCCTTCTTTCTGCTTGCATTGGGTTTAGTTTATTCTTTTTCTAGTTCCTCCATGTGTGCAATTATATCTTTGATTTTAGCACTTTCTTCTTTTTAAATATAAACATTTATGGATATAAATATCCCTTTTAGCACTGTTTCTGCTGCACCCTTTAGGTTTTGATATATTGTTTTCTCATTTTTATTCTTTTCAAGGTAATTACTGACATCTTTGCAATTCTTTCCTTGACCCACTGTTTTTTTCAGTGTGCTGTTTAATTTCCATATCTCTTTGTCTATTCTGGTTCAGTGCCCCTGCTTAATTTCCAATCATTCCATTGTGATCAGAAAAAATTACTTTGTAAAATTTGAATGATTTTAAACTCATTGAGACTTTTTCTGTGACCTAGTATATGGTCTATCCTGTTGAATGTTTCATGCATGCTTGAGAAGAATGTGTATCCTACTGGATTTTGGGTGTAATGTTCTGTATATGTCCATTAGGTCTAGATCTTCTTTTTAAAATATGTATTATACACTTTTTAAAAGATACTTAGATTACATAAAAGTTACATAAAAATATAGGGGTTCCCATCTGGTCCACCCCCTACACCTCCCACATTTTCCAAAACTAATAGCATCCTTCATTAGTGTAATTAATTACATTAATTCATTACAATAGATGAAAACATTTTGGAGCATTGCCATTAAGCATGTATTATAATTTACATTGCAGTTTACACTCTCTTCCACACAATTTTGTAGGTTATGGCAAGATATGTAATGTCTTGTATCTGTCATTGTTATGTCCTTCAGGATAAATCCCAAGTCATAAAAATACTCTCATATTACACCTGTTTTTCCCTCTCCCTGCCCTCCTAACCTCCAGTGGCCACTGCTTCCACATCAATGATATTATTTCTTCCATTGCTAGAATCACAATAAGTCTAGAGTAGAATACCAGTGCATCTCCTTTAGTCCATAGTTCATTCCTCAATCCTGAGGATTCTGGGAGGGTAATGTCCACTTCAACTCTAATTGAGAGGGAGTTGTGATTCCATAGGGCTAATAGATGGGACTTTCTTGCTTTCAGTTGTAGACTCATTCAGTTCCTTGGGATGGCTGTTGTTCTTCATCATCTCCTTGTTAGTTGTCCTGGGTGAGTCCAATGAACTGGAGAGTAGTTGTTGCAACTCTGTTGAGTCTCAGGGCCCAGCTGGCATAGGGATAGCTCATAGATTTTAGTCTCTAAACCATAGTAATAATTATAGGTTCAAGTAGAAGGGTCAGAAAAACCAAATTTAGGGAAACCACAACTGAGTTCATCTCTGATACATGAGGGAGCATAAATTCCAAAGTATGGCCTTCTGGTATGGCATCAAACTCCTGAGCTTATCTGCCCTTACTATAGTATCTGGATGTCTCCAGAGCCTTCATGAGCCCCACTATTTGAGGTAGCATTTACTTTGGCAGTCAATGAGATCCTGCTGAGACATGCATAACTGTAAACTCTGGAATGACCTCCCGATTCACTTTGAAGTGTCTTAGTCATATAAACTAATTTGTCTTTACCTTTTCCCCCTTTTGGTCAAAGTCTTTTTCCAGTTGTATTGCCAGTTGGTGTTTGGTAGTAAACCCTCAGTGCCAGGGAGGCTTATCCCTGGGAATCATGCTGGGGAGGAAGGTAATGTATTTATATGCTGAGTTCAGCTTAGAGAAAGGCCACATTTGCGCAACAAGGAGGCTCTCAGGAAGTAACTCTTAGGCATCCTATAATACTAGGCTTAGTTTCAATTTCAAGATTAAAGGTTCATAAGTACAGACATCAATATTAATGGCCCATCAATGGAACATCATCCTTCAGTAGTCATTGCCTCTGTACTCAGGGAATTCTTGCTGTTCCCCTAGAGTATGTGGCAGAGCTCCCCAGGATGAGAATTTAATATTCTTTCAGTTATGGTGTGGATCTCTTTATTCAAGCTCTATTTCTATATTAACCTTCTGCTGAGATGTTCTGCCTAATGGTGATAATGGTGTATTAAAGTCACCAGTGTAAATGTAGAAACATCTTTTTTTCCCCTGAATTTTTCCATTGTTTGTCTCATGTATTTTGAAGCACCCTGATTAGGTGCCTAAATATTTATGGTTTTTCTTTCCTCTTGATACATCACCCCTTTTACTTATATATAGTGTCCTACTTTTTCTCTTACAATATTTATGCATTTAAAGTCTATTTTGTCTGATATTAGTATAGCTACTTCCCTCTTTTTGTGTAATTGTTTGCATGTAAAATCATTTTTCAGCATTTAGCTTGCAAATTCCTTCCATCCCTGTGTATAAGGTGAGTTTCTTGTAGGTAGCATATAGATGGGTCATATTCCTTATCCATTCTGCCAATCTGAGTCTTTTATTTGGAGAGTTTAATCCATTTAAATTCAATGTTATTACTGTCAAGGCAGTACTTACATGAGTCATTTTTTTTTCTTTTGGTTGTATAAGTCATATTTTGTTTTTATTTTTTCCTTTTAAATTACTCTTACTAATAATCTTCCTTTTGATACCTCCTCCAGCCCTCTCTCATCTGTTTTATTCCCTTTTAATGTGCAATGCTCCTTATAATATTTTTTCAAGGTCAGATTTCTTTTTGACAAACTCTCTTAATTTTTGTTAATCTTAATATTTTGAACTCCCTCTCATGTTTGAGTTCCAGCTTTGCTGGATACAGAATTCTTAGTGGCAGTTTTTTCATTTAACACCTTAACCATGTCATACCACTGCCTTCTTGCCTTTAAGGTTTCAGATGAGAAATCAGCTCTTAATCTTATCGACCCTCCCTTATATCTGATTTATCTCTTTGTTCTTGATGCTTTCAGTATTTTCTCTGTCTTGAGCATTTGACAATTTGATAAGTATGTCTCAAGGTAAGCTTGTTCAAATCTTCTGTTATATGTTTGCTGCATATTTTTAATTATTTGCGTTGTGTCTTTTATCACCACCAGACCTGTTTTCTTTTTATGTATGTTTACAATTTCTTTTGTATGTTCCCCTAATGTCTTCTTAATATCCTTTAACTCTTCATTCACTTCACTAAGTTGATTCATGATATTTGTTTGGACATCCTTGATGAGTTGTTCCAAATTCTTCTTCTCCTCCTGTATTTTAGTTTGTTCATTAGACTGATCCATGTCTTCCTGTTTCTTAGTATGACATAATTTTTTGTTGGTGTCTAGACATCTGTTTATCTTGATGGGCTTATTCGGATGGTTAGCATCTCTTTCTACTAAAGGGTTTGATGTCACTTTGTTTCTTGTTTGTTTCTTCTCTGCCACTTCATTTCACATATTGTATATCATTGTAGTTTTCTGTGTTCCCCCCAAAATATTAACACCATAGAAAGGGAAAGAAAGCAGAAGGGGAAATGTATTTTAAAAAGAAAGAAAAGGAACCATAAAAGAACCAGGAAGTAAAAAATAGGTATGAAGAGTGAAAAATCATATAACGTAAAAAGAAATAATATGAAAAGTGGGATAAAAAAGAAAGATACAGGGGAAAAAAGTAAAAGACCAGAAAGATGAGAAGAGAGGAAAGAAAATGAAAACTAAACAAGAGAACATATAATGAAAGAAAAGCAATGGGAGAAAGAAAAATGAGAAAGAAAAGAAATTTTTAAGAAAGGAGAAAAAAGAAAGAACAGAAAAAATTTAGAAAAAACAGTCTTTCCTCTCAGGGCAGCTACAAACATCTCAAGTTGCCACAGTGCTCATAAATCAATCATCTTGCAGCCCATACTCTGCAGTAAAGGTACCTGGATATAGAGAAAAGAATAAAGAATAAGAAATATAAAATAACAAATAAAAAAATCAACAAAAAATCTTAGTCTAAGTTCCCAGTCCTGAGGTTGCTTTTCCTTCATCTCCTGCTCCCTGGAGCTCCTAAGGTGCCTCTCCCTGCATCCCATCCCTCAAGCTGGTTAAGGATTATTTTCAGAAGTTACCAGGGATTGAAGCCAGGATCTCATATACAGAGAGCAGGCATTCAACCATTGAGTTACTCTCACTCCACTAGTTAGGTTAGGCCTCTCCCTGCTTCCTTTTATCCTGGGCTGTTAATCACCTGTCAGCCCACCCACTCACTGACCCAGTTCCTCTCTCTCACAAGAAGGGTGAGTGTGACAGTCTATCTGATCAGCTACCCCTTCCTCTCACCATAGAACTGCTTCAGCACTAGCTAGCATCTTTTCATATATTTTCAGTTCTGCCTGCCCTATCTCTCCCTTTCCTACACCTCTGTTCCCTTGAGTTGGCTGGGTGTCAGTCCCCCCCACCTGTATGCCTCACTGCTCCTCCACCTCAAGAGGCAACTGGTTACCAGGATGTACCCCTTGTTGCATATGGGGTGGTACTTTCCTCACTCTTGGATCTAACTGAGCACTGGACTTCCAGTCAGGACACTTCCCTTGTTTCCTTCTCCTTCTGACCCAACTTGAGTGCCTTATTTCCTACAGGTGCCCTTTCCCCCAGCCAACTGGGTCTTCCATCTCTAGGTGTCCTCTCCAATTGTCCCTGTGGGCCTAAGTCTTCCCTTCTGCCCGGTAAACCTGCCTACCTTTCTGGAGGTGGATTGCAGCCTACAGTTCCCTATTCTCTTATCTTGGACCTTCTTCATTGTACTTTTGATCTACATTTCATAATAGTTAGTGATGTTGAACATCTTTTCATGTTTCTATTGACTATTAGTATTTCTACTTCAGAAAAAAATATCTATTCAAGAATTTTCCCCATTTTTGAATTAGGTTGCTTGTCATTTTGTCATTGTGTGATATTTTTATATATCATGGAAATCAAACTCTTATCAGATATGTTGTTCCCAAAGATTGTTTTTTCCCCATTGAATTGGCTATCTTTTCACCTTCTTAACAAAATTGATTGAAATAAAAACATTTGAGTGGGTTTGACAGCAATTTCAAAAATCACTTGGCCATAGTTGTGAAGGTCTATTACTGAACTCTCAATTTGGTTTCATCGGTCAATCTATCTTTATGCCAGTACCATGTTGTTTTTACCACTATAGCCAGATAATATGCTTTAACATTGGGAATGAGCAGCCTCCAATTTCGTTCTTCTTTTTTAAGATATTTTTGCCTATTTGTGGAACTTTCTCTTTCCAGATAAATTTGATAATTGGCTTTTCAATTCTACAAAGAAATCTATTGGAATTTTAATTGAGATTGTGTTATATCTGTAGATGAATTTGGGTGAAATTGACATCATAATGATATTTAGTCTACCAACCCATGAATGCAGAATATCCTTCCATTTACTTTGATTATCCTTGGTTTCTTTTAAGAACATTTTATAGTTTTCAAAAACAATTCCTTTTTGCTCTTGGTTAACTTTATTCCCAAATATTTTATTCTTTTAGTCGCTATTGTAAATGAATGCTTTTCTGACTTCTTCAGATTGCTCATTAGTAGTGTGTAGAAAGGCTATTGATATTTTTAAAATTGTGTAAATCATTTATACATGAACATAAATAAAATATAAGTGTATAGTAAAAGTTGTGAAGTTAAAAAACAAACATGTCTATCATCAAACATTGCTTCCATACATCACCCCACCATTAACACCTTGCATTGTTACAAAACTTTTGTTACAAACTATGAAATAGCATCCTCAAAATATTACTGCTGGTCCCCTGCCCACCACCCATACCCAATGCCCCGCAGCAGGAAGCCCCTGCTCAGTTCCCCATCACCCCAGAAAACTGGGCTGCAACTTGCACCGCCATGACAAAGGTCACTACTGCAGGAGTGGACTCGGCCTACAGCCTGGATACTAGCCAGGGAGACTACTGTGCTTCTGGCCTGCATGGCTATGGGGCCATCCCCCAGCACACCACCACCACCCCCAACCCCTACCTTGTAGCAGGGATCCCCACCCACCATCGCAGGGTCTACAACATCCACAGATGGCATGTCACCCTATACCCATGCCAATTCCATCATCTGGATCCAAGGCTGCCCAGTCTACAGTGATGCAAATGGGAGTGCAAACCCTCCTTTACTAAGTTGAGAAAACCCCTTTGATACTGTGAAATGCAGACCAATGGTGACAAATAATTGATCAACATCAATCATGAATGAGAAGATGCCCAAAGAACTCTTCTTGTTTCTCTAACATTAAATTCTCACTTTCAAAATGATAAGTATACATTGTTTAATATATGCAAAGCACCCTTACCAAAGGGTGCCTGATTTTAAGTGGATTCTAATTGAGCTAATCAATTCATTTTCTTAATTTAACATAGTAGTTTGGTTTACACATTTCTGTCTTTAAGATAAAGGTAATAATAGTTTAGTGATCAACTCAACTCAGTCATATAAAATATTTTCTTCTATTTCTGTTTAATTAAATAAGGTTCCAATTCCAACTGTATCATTTAGTGTATATATATATTTCTTTCTTTCTTTCTTGCAGAATAAGGGACAGTTTTGCTTTTCATGATTGCCTTTCTGCACCTCAGTGCAAATGAGACCACAGTTTATTTTATTAAGCATGTAACATTACAATGTTTATCTAAAAAAAAAATTATCGAAGTTTGCATCATAGCATGCAAATCATAATTTAAGCAATATAAATTATGAAACTATGTAAAACTTAATAATTAACTTGAAAACTTAAAAAAATATCTGTCTAGTCAAATGCAGAACTTCCCAAGAATGAGAAATGTCAAGCTTTCCTGCAATTTAAACCTAGTTGTAGAATGCTGAGACATTTTGCCTGTCTTTCTTACAGTTATGATATTTAGTATTTAAGAAATAATTTCCAACAGCTACTGCATTTTGTAGCTGAGGCTATAAGTGGACATTCCCATTAGTGACACACTACTGCCAGCCTCAGAACATGCCAGGCCAAGCATACATTGATCTGGCTCATGCAAGAGTGCAGGCATGTCTGTGGACTCCCTGTGCAGAGACTCATACTCATGCAGAGCTGGCTGATCAGAGCTGCTTCCATTACAGACTCTGAAATCTTATTGGGACCATGTCTTCTCATATTTGAATCAGGTACTGACCCACCAATAGCTCTTGAAAAACCCAGGTGTCCTCTGGAATCCTGCCTGAGTCTTGTAGTCCAGGATCCTGGTCTAAGCCAAGACAGCCATCGCGCACTAGCAATCTGTGCTTTTGGTTTTGACATCTGGTCTTTGCAGGCCTTGCTCTGAAGGAGTGGCAGAGTTCACCTCTGGCTCCAATGAATTCAGCCCTCAGCCTCCCCATGATATTTGTGGATATTTTGGCCTTGTGTTCTCTGGGGATGGGGGCCCAGGAAGGACTGTGAAAACCCTGTTTTACATGAGTGGAGAATAATGATTAAAATTCACTTGGGGCCATTCTGTGTATGTGGTGGGTAGGTGACCTGAAAAAAATAAGAACAAACATAAGGAGGGAATGCAACTATGACCTAAACTAGACTTACTATTATTCTAGTAGTGGAAGAAGTTGTGTTATTGATATAAAGGCAATGGCCACCAGAGGTTCTGAGGGGAGACAGAGGGAACACTAGATATAACATGGGGCATTTTTGGGACTTTGGAATTGTCCTCCATGACATTGCAATGATGGATACAGGCCATTGTACATGTTGTTCAGTGCAAAGTGCAAATCAAAATGTAAACTATACACCATGGTTAGTAGCAATGCTTCAATATGCTTTTGTCAATTGTCAATTGTGGTACAAGTGTACCACACTAATCAAAGATGTCGTTAATGGGGGAAAGTGTGGGAGGGAGGAGTGGGGTATATAGGATTCCCCTATATGTTCAATGTAACATTTATGTAATCTATAGCTTCTTTAAAATAAAATAAATAAAAATTATCGCAGACCACTCTATATATGTGGGGAGAAGGGACCTGAGAAAACAATAGCACTACTAACTATAGCCCATATCTTATATTTAGTGTATTCCCCGCCCCAACCTGCCTGATTATTAACACCCTGTGTTAGTATTATAAATTTATTATATTTCAAGAGAGAATGTTCTTGTATTTGTTCTGTTAACCACAGTCCATTTTCCACCTCTGGATTCCCTGTGTTATAGAGCCCCTGTATTGTACAAATTATTCAGTGTACCTCAGTGGATCTCACTTTCATCACAGAATTGCGCAATCATCATCTCAATAAATTTTAGAAAGTTTTCATTACTCCAAAAGTAAAAATTCCATATTCATAAACTCCTATAATTGTCCCTTAAAATTGGTATATCTTCTCTTCCATTGCTGCAAAAATATCACTTCATTGCCCATCATAGTTGATAAGTTATACCAGTTGAAACTCTTCAATGTACCATGACATTCACAACACCCTGCAAAAAGACCAATTCCTACATTCATACTATCAACCACAATCTTCATCTACAATTAAAATCGCTATGCTATAAAGTCCCTAGATTATTCTCTAGTTTCCTCTAAACTGACTTTTATGTCCAGGGACTACCACTTTCTGACACAATTACATTTTAAAAAATCAGCAGTGTTAATTATATGCACTATAATATGTTACCATCAACTCTATTAATTTTCACGTTTGTAATAAACTTTATTAAATATTCTACACACATTGAGAACCAGCTCTCATTCTCAATCCACATTCTATTTCCCAGTAACTTATACTTTAGAGTTTACCTTCATGAATTTAATAATTGTATTTAGTCCATATTAGTGATACCATGCAATATTTATCATTTTGTGTCTGACATTTTACTCAACATAATGCCATCAAGGTTCATCCATGTTTCATATGCTTCTTGATTTCATTTCTTCTTACAGCTGAATAGAATTCCATTATATGTATAAACCACATTTTGTTTTTTCCATTCATCAGTTGATGGACACTTTGGCTAGTTCCATATTTTAACAAGTGTGAATAATGCTGTTATGAAAATCAGTGCACAAATGTCCATTCACATGCTTGTTTTGAGTTCTTCTAAATATAGTTCTAGTAACAGGATTTCTGGTTAACGCAGCAGTTCTATATTCAACTTCTTGAGGTACTTCCAAACTTTCTTCCACAGAAATTGCACCATTCTACATTCTGACCAATAGTGAAGGAGTGTTTCCATTTCTCCACATCCTTTCCAGCACTTGTAGCTTTCTGTTTTTTAGATGATGGCCATTCTATACGGTGTGAAATGGTATCTCATTGCAATTTTGATCTTCATTACCTTAATAGCAAGTGACGTTGAACATTTTTCATGTTGCATTTTGGCCATATGTACTCCCCCTTTGAAGAACTGTCTATTTAAGTCCTTTGCCCATTTTTTAATTGAGTCGCTCGTGTTTTTATCGAGTTATATGGTGTCTTTATATAACATGATTATCAAACCCTCATTGAATAGGTGGTTTTCAAATATTTACTCCCGTTAAGTAGGCTGCCTTTTTACATTCTTGACAATGTCATTTGAAGAACAAATGTGTTTTATTTTGAAGAGGTCCCATTTATCTACTTTTTTTTTGTTGCTTGTGCTTTGTATGTAAGGTTTAAGAAACGACCATTTACCAAATGTTCTTGAAGATATTTGCCTACATTTTCTTCTATAAGTTTTATGGTTTTAGCTTTTATATTTAGGTCCTTTATCCATTTTGAGTTAATTCTTTCTTTCTTTTGGATATAGATATCGAGTTCTCATAGCACCATTTATTGAATGCACTGTTCTTGCCCAGCTGGATGGGCTTGATACCTTGTGAAAAATCAATTGACCACAGAAATGTGGGTCTATTTCTGAGCTCATGATTAGGACCTATTGGTCAATATGTCTATCTTTATGCCAGTACTATGCTGTTTTTACTATTGAAATTAGGTAATATATTTTAAAGTCAGGAATTGAGAGTCCTCCAACTTCTTTCTTCATTTTTAAGGGATTTTTGGTAAATTGAAGCCCAATAAGTTTCTAAATAAATTTGATAATTGGCTTTTCTAATTCTACAAAAAAAGTCTGTTTGCATTTTTATTGGTTTGTGTGAATCTGTAAATAACTTTGTGTAGAACTGATATCTTATTGATATTTGGTCTTGAAATCCATGGACACAGAATGTCCTTCTATTTATTTCCATCTTCTTTGGTTTCTTGTAGTAATATTTGTATTTTTATGAATACAATTACATTATGTCCTTGGTTAGATTTCTTCCTAAATATGTGATTCTTATAGTTGCTATTTTAAATGGAATTTTTTCCTTGATTTTTTCCTCAGATTTTAGTCAAGTGGGAAGGGTGGGTCAGACTGTCCACAGAATTAGGGGGAGGGTTGGGGGAGGGAGCAGGTGAGCACTGGGGATTGGTGGGTACATGGCTGAAACTACAATGTTTGGAATGCTCTTTTGGCATTATGGCAAGTGAGGGTTACTGGTTTGGGATGATGCATATGGGGGGCATTTGAGACAGGTTGCATCTGGGGCAGGCTTCTAGGGAGTGTGTGAGTGCTCATCTTGTCATACTGTGTTATATCAGTGGGTGGAGACCCACATAATGAGCAGCAAGTTGGTGAAATCCCATCCTGGAGAGGCCCAATATCTTCTCAAATAGAGGGACAGGAGTCTCTCGAGTGCTTGGGAGGTGCCTAATAGGGAAGGGTAGACCAGTGTGTCAAGCCCTCAGTGTTGTCGCAAGTAACTATAATATTTTTCTTTCAAGGAGTGAAGCCTGATGGTTGCCCCGGGTCCTGAGGGTAGGGGGGAGGGAAGAATAGAATAGATGGAATAGGGGGCATTTTGGGGGGGATGAAAGTGGTCTACAGGATCTTGCTATGATAGATAGGGACCATGTTGAATTGCATCAAAGTTTATAAAGGTGTATGGTCCAAAATGTAAACCATAATGTAAACCATTTACCATGGTTGGTAGCTATGTTTCAATATTTTTACATCAGTTGTAAGAAATGTACCACCCACATATACAGCATTATTAACAGGGGAAGGAGGAAAAGGGGGATGATTTTGGGTATATGGGACTCCCCTGTATTTGGAATGAGACTTTTCTGTAAACTAAAACTTCTTTGAGGACAAAAGAAAATAAGGAACTGGGTGAATAAGTGGAAAACAATGTCACTGTACATATAGGACAACAGACCTTGTAGTGGTGAAAGGGAAAATGTCAAAAAATTTTAAAAAATATTTTTTCATTATTTTTATTATCTCAATTATTAATTTATTTTTTAAATTTTTTTATTTTATTCTTATTTTTAAAACTATTGGTTATTTTATTGACTTCATTTTTGAAGAAGTTTTGGATAACAGAAGGGTTACCACTGTGGCAGGGAAGGATCATTGGTGCAGGGTGTCAGTGATGGTAGACATAAGGGAGGTAGCTCACCTGAGCATGTATATATATAAGGCATATAAACGTGTCCAAATGTTCATGAGGCATTGTCATTTTAGGTGGAGATTCACACAATAACCAAAAGAATGTCAAATTCCCATCCTGGAGAGCTCTGCCACATTCTCTAATGGAGTAGCACATTACCCCAAGTGCAGGAGCAATGACTGGCAAAGGAAGATGCTCCATTGATATGCCCTTGATATTGATGACTATGCTTATGAGCCTTTGCTCTTGAAATTGAAGCTTAGTCTAGTGTTGTGGAGTGCCTAACAACTGCCTCCTGAGAGCCTCCTTGTTGCTTAAATGTGGTCTCTTTCTAAGCCAAACTCGGCATGCAAATGCATTACCTGTTTTGTATGAATTTCAGAGGTATCCCAACCATCAGACAGTAAGAGAGTAATTCTTTCTGGATGACTGAAATTACAATCCTGCCTTGCATAGATATGGCTGGCTTGTTCCCTGTTTAATTAAATCCTCATATTGGGAACTGTATTCTGGGGACTTGTTTTCCAGAAGCCTGGAATTTCCCAAACCATCAGTTTCTGGTTTCTTTATCCTAGGAGTTCATTTCTCAGCTTATCTCATTCCTCTGGCATTTTGTTCTAAGCTACAAGGAGAAAACAGGTCACATTTCCCACAATTAGTTTTGAAATCCCAGCTAAATATCCAAGGTCAATAACCTTCAAATTCTGCATTCCATCTAATATCAGAAGTCAATTTTTCCAAGTGCTGTGCCACTTTAAAGTGAGGAACACTTTCCTTCCAGTCATAATCATCATTTCTGTCTAAGGCCTCATCTGAAGTAAATATAGGCTTCATGTTCCTACTAACAGTCTCTTGAAAGCAATGTAGGCCTTTTCTAGCAAGCATCTCACAGTTCCTCCAAAAAATTCCCCTCACCCATTTATAAAGTCATTCCAACTTTTTTGGTAATTTCAGGCAGTTACCTCTGATACCAATTGTTGTCTTAGTTTCCCACAGAGCTGCCAATACAAAGTACCAAATATACGTTGCCTTTTATAATGGGGCTTTTATTAAGGGAAATTCTTACAATCCTAAGGTGATGAAATTTCCAAATTAAGGCACAATAAGAGATGCTTTCTCACCAATATTTGGTACTGGTGATGCAGGTATCCTGCCACGGGATGAGCCAAGATGTCTAGTCTACTAGCCTCTCTCTACATTCCCCTTGAGCTCAGCTGTGGTAATCAAACATCTCTCCCTGGTTTTCTCTGCTTGAGCCTCTTAAGCCTTCTCTGTCTTTCTGCAGTTGTAAGTGAACATGGAGTCTTCTCTCTGCTTTCTCCTTTCTCTCACATGGCAGGATAAAAATGGTAGCTCCCTTCCTCTCTGTGTCTTCTTTCTCTGTGTGTGTTTCTGTTTTCAGTCCTCAGTTTATATATAACTTATTAAGAGTGTGTACACCCAACCTGAGTCACACATCATTGATGTAGTCCAATAGAAAGTAATCTAATCAAGCACTCTAACTTAGATCCCTTAACCAAATCTAATCAAAAGGCCTCATCTACACTGTTTGAATTCACAGGATTGGATTAACTTAAAAACATAATTTTCTGGGGTCTACAGAAGACAAACCAGTGCACCAAAGAGGTGGGTTCATTGCCCAGTGTGCACAGAGGTAAATGCTGTGACACCAGGATTTCAAGAAAACAGTTTTATGGCAAGGCAGCCAAGCAGATAAACAGGTGACAAGGCTCAAATATGTCTCTTTCAGTTTAAAGAGCTTAGTGAATTTATGAAATTTTGACATAGGAGGTGGAGAATGTGGCAAACTTTAAACTGCCATATTATAATTGGCCTTGCCTGGAAAAGCTGAGAATGCTTATTGCACAAGTGTGGACTTGGGCAGCCTTTAAGAACTGATAATTAGTAAGGGTTTGGAATAGACTGACCATAAGTGGTGCAAGTTACCAGGAAGTCATAGAGGAAGGTCAAAATAAGGGGCCCAAGTTACAAGGAAATCGCAGGGGCAGTTCAAGATAAGAACCTGTGGTTATTAGTAAAGTTTAATGGGTCCGGTTGCAATGGCTTCAATCAACTCTTATTTTTGTTCATTCAGATATTTGAGGTATATGGGGCAGTGCTTATTCTGGCTTCTTCAGGCTGTGGAGGGATGTAGATATTATTAGGCAGAAAAATAGAATTATTTTGCCTGTGGTTGAAGATAATCACAACTACTTGGTTATCATTCTTGGAGGGACAGGTATCCCTGGATTTCATGGCTCAACTAGAATAGGAACAATCTGGAGGCTTAAAGTCTGAAAGAAATAAACTTAACAAGTAAATTATGATTAGGGGACTTACACTTGAATATAACCATGTGATATTGGGGAAATAACATTTCATAGATTTCCAGAGAGAGTCTGCTGGGGGATATTGATTTTATGTAGCCCTGTGGCTTATTTATGTTGTTTGGATGGCTTTAGGTTTTAAGAACATTGTTGCTTTAGGCTTTGCATATTTTGACAGCTTGTGATATCTGGCTGAGACCTGCTGAAGCCTAGGTAACTTAACATTCCACAACTCTTACTGTCTAATCCTTAAATTAAACTACAACTAAGTTCAGCTGGTCACAAGACACATCTCATGACACAAATCCCTGAGACTCAGTAGATCTTATGGTCAGTAAAACTGCAAATATCTGATATTTCCTTCCTTGCATAAAGAATCTAAAATTTTTATTGTAATTAAAGCATTCTGTAGAACTCATGCATACCTCCATGTGCCTTGGTAAACCTCTCTAAATATAAGTACCTTTCATCTTGAGCAAAGTGATGCATTCTTTTAGAGTTATGCTTATTCCCCTAGCAACCATGATAAAAGACATACCACTTTCTCACTAGGCATGAAAAATTCAGCTCAAAGTTGTTGTCTTTCCTCCTGCTGCCAAGAATGTTGAACACACATATGCCTCCTAATCAATGCTCACTTATTCACCAAGCTGGACTTGTCCAAGTCATTCTTTGGACAGATGTACCCATCTCAGAAGTTCAGTGAGAAAGTGTAATTTCACAGTTTCTTGCCATAATCAGGAATGTTGGTGTAGTTGGCAGAATTCATCAGATCAAAGACTGAGCCAGGGTGGGGATTCCACCAGGAATTCCTGGGGTGATCATATACCTCTATATGACAAGGGGTTGTCCAACTGCTTGTTTGTTGTTGACCTCTGCATGAATATGGGAGCATGTGGAAAAATGCCAGAAAGAATAGAATATGTACTGCGAGAATAAAAATTGTAAAGTTTAGTAAAGATGGCAGGTGTGCTGCCACAGAAATTGGCTGACCATTACTATGTGCAGTGCAGCTAGCTACAGAGATTGTCTCGAGAAAATCAGGGAAACCTGCCATTTGAGGGAGGAATTGCAATGAGAAAGAGACAAGCAGACTTCCCCTCCACTTTAGTGACAGGTCTCCCAGAGCAGCTAGATAAAAAGGAGTTAGACATGGAAACACTGCCCTATCAATTCTTCAAATTGGGGGTCTTAAACAAAGATGGCCAAAGGTTCAGACTACCTTAGTTAGAAGAGGTTGGGGATCTGAAAACATTGAACACTTGGGTAGATGAAGAAAGCAATACTGATGTAGGAGTTATTGAAGTGGAGACCCCAAATCCTCAGGTCTAGCCCCTTATACAGAGAAGCTAAATCCCAGGTACAACATCCAGCACAAGCAGGAGTGCTAACTTATGGATCTATTAATAAAACAATGATTTTCAGGGAATTTGATGATGGAGAATTGATTGAATTAGGTAAAATTTTCCAGCAAAAACTTAGAGAATCCCTAACAACAGGGTTGGTGTTACTGTGGGAGAGTGGACCTGATGGGGTCAGCTTAACCACTACAGAAACAGAAAAATTAAGTAATATTGCCACCAATTCTGCTCAAAGACAGAAATTACATAATTTTCAACATATCCCAGTAACTCATTCTATTATAAATTGGTTTATTCTCATGTGACAAGACATGGGTGACCCTAAGGGATCTTGCTGACCCACCTACTGGGTGGAGAACTATAGAGGAAGAACAGACAATGCTATAGAAAATAGGAATGAGGAAAGCTATACTTGATGAAATCTTTATATGATCCAATTATACTATGTTCATGGGAGAAATCAGAAAAAGGATGATAAATCCAGGACCTAGAGAGTAGTATAATGCCCTGGTAGCCATTTTAACCATATTGGTAACCCAAGAAATATATGCTTAGGTGAAGCCATGGCTAATTTTATAGATTTAGACAGAAACAGGGAAAAAACAAGAAAGATAATTAAAGTGGGAAAAAGAAAGACAGGAAAAGAGAATAACATCTTGGAGACCCACATTCATAACCCCCATAACAAACCAAGAAAAAATGGACATTAGTACATACAGGAGCTGAATGCAAACTTATGACAACCTGAAAAACATCAAGAACAATGAGTCATGGTAGATGCCTACAACAAATCTGTCATAAGCGAAAGATGGACATATCCAATTCTTGGGGTGGATAACTGCCCCAAACCCATGGAATATGTAGTGCACATATCTCCCTAGCAAGAAACCATCCTTGGGGTTAATGTTTTGATGGGTCACACTTTTCATACCACTGTTGGGTAATTCCACCTATGGATGCAAGTGGTCAAAGCTGTTTTACAAAGTTGGGCCAAATGGAAACTAATCATTCTACCTCCACCACAGCACACTGTGAACATAAAACAATACTGCTTACCAGGTGGACATCAGGAAATAATTGACACAGTCAAAGAATTGACTAAAGTACAAATTATACAGGAGACCAAAGTCCTTTCAATAACCCCGTATGTTCACTGGAAAAGCCAGAAGGTACCTGGAGATTGACAGTAGACTATTGAGAATTCAATAAAGTTGTTCCATTAATACATACAGAAGTTCCCAATATAGCCAAATTACTTGATCTGCTAACCACTAACTGTTAGATATTGTGCTATTAGATATTGCAAATGTTTTTTCTGCATTTTTAGACTCAATGTCAAAGTTAAATTTGCTTTCATGTGGTGAGGCCAACAATGGATGTTCACTATTTTACCCCAAGGATTTTTACATATTCCTACCATCTGCCATTAGATGGTGGCACAAGATCTTTCAACAATTGTTTTGCCATGAACAGTTATTTTATTTCATTACACTGATGCTATTATGTAAACCTCTAATTCATTTTTAGACTTCAAAAGAACTTTGGCTCTTGTGCTTGATGGGTTAAAAGCTAGAGGATGGGAAATCAATCCCAACAAGGCTCAAGGACCTGGGGTAGCTATAAAATTCTTGGGCATCCCTTGGTTGGGTAAGACTGTAACATTACAGATAATATAATAGAAAAATGTGTCCAACAGCCTGTTCTTACCATGATTAAATAGCTGCAAATTTTCATAGAATTCCTAGGTTACTGGAGGATATTTATATTTTAGCAACATTTAGCCAAAATTCTCAGACATTTACATGCTCTCATACAATGAGGAAAATTTGGGGACTCATGAGAAAAAGAGCAAAGGCATTCAAGCAAGCTAAGCCCCTGGTTTCACAGGTCAAAGCTCTCTGTTCTCCATTTCTCCAAAAACTCTTATATATTAGAAATAACTAGAGAGGCAAGATGGTGTCAGTTTAGGAGGACACTTACTAACTAGCTCTCTGAGAATGGCTGATTGGGGACGGCATCCTGCCCAGGGGTCTGTGCTGTGGGTACATGGAGCAAGAGGCTTAGGACATCTCTCTGGAAGCAACTCGGCAGCGTGGATTTCTTGGTAGGGATTCATGAGTTTTAACCTTGCCCGTGGAGGTTAACACAGATGGCTAAGCCCCACACTCAGGGGAAAAGGCTGGTTTGAGCCGTGACTCCCGGTGGCAACCCAGTAAGAGGGAGCATACTCCGAGAGTGGGAGGATTCTGGTGGAGGGTCGAGAGGGCTTTCCTTTCTGTGGATTTTGCTGCCTGGAACCCCTTATAGCTTTGGGGAACAAAATAGCTGGTTTGAAGCAGGAACAGGTTGAGGGGAGTGGTGAATCTGCTGAGGAAGGTTGACTTACCTAGCTGCCCAGGCATACGACCCAACCACTGCCAACAACCAGCAACTCAGTGAGAGGGAGCATTCTCCAAGAGGGGGAGGGTTCTGACAGAAGGTGGAAAAGGGTTTCCTTTCTATCGATTTGGCTGTCTGGACTCCCTCATAGCTTTGGGAAGCAGATAAGCTGGCTTGAAGCAGCACCAGGCTGAGGGGAGAGGAGAATCTACTGAGGAAGCCTGATGCACCCAGCAGCCCAGTGACACTGAGGCTTGCCTCCAGAGGGGGGCAGGGTCAGCCATTTTTATCGTTCTGCACTGACTAGCATCAGAGCTTCAGCTCCCCTGGGGAGACCAGGA